>OMLP01002749.1:3691-22408 GCA_900302685.1 Spondyliosoma cantharus | reverse complement strand
AAAAAAAAAAAAAAAAATCCTTCCTTGGTGTGAAACAGCTGCAGGATCAGCAGCAAATGACGTCTGCCAGCCGCACAGCAAGCAAACTGTGTGCGGCGCAGCTTTACGGATCCCGCAGTAAGATGCAAGTTCTTTAGATTTCACAGTGGCCGTCTTATTTTTCGAGATTACTTTTCCAACACAGTCGATCGCCACGTGTGAACAGGCACCACGTCGGGCGCACGCAGGGCCGAGTCCAGATATCTCGCATAGATTTTACTTTGAAAAACAGCAGATGCAAATTGATTCAGCCTGCCTTGGCTAAAAAAAAGAAAGAAAAAAAAAAAAGGAATGAATTACCTCGAGAGGGAGGCTATCTCTCCGCGGTGGAGCATCAAAGCTATCGAACAGAGCTCTAAGTGTACCCTCGTGTAAATAAAGCCCACCCTGACGAGTGGATAACTGTTCTCCGTGGGGTTACAGTCTTACAAGCCCGCTCGCTCATCCAGCGCTATGTGTGTGAAAGGCAAAAAAAAAACAAATCTTGCCGCACGTCATGTCACCAAGCAGCTCACGCGTCGGGTTCTACAGCTGGAAAACGCTTCTAGACATAAACCTATGAAAAATACTGCCGGCTCTGTAATTGTTTCTCTGGCCAACACAGATCTCATGATATCGCACCCGGCACCTACTTCCCTGTCACGCGTTTACCCAGCGCGGAGATAAGCGACAGGGCGATATTATCATGTGGCACTTTGCTTGACGGGATGTCTCCGATGGTATCCTCCCAAAAGGCCCCGGCGGATAAATATGCACTCTAAAAAAAAAAATAAACGATGCCACTAGAAAACGAAAGAGTCAGCGCTCCAAAACATGACCAGAGAGTCGAATCAACAGTTTCTCTGACGCGCAAAAAAAGAAAATCAGCGCTGTAAACCTTCAGCCGGGCGTAGCTTGTCGCTGAATTATTGTGTCGGGTTGCATCACGCGGTGCAGGTGTTGCTTTGAAGGAGCAGATGATCTCACTATATTTCGCTAAGAGTCCGCTTAGCGTTATAGCTGAGCGTAAGCACGACGACTGGAAACGGGAGCGGAGAACTATTCGTCTCGCAGACACGTGAACAACTGTGAAGCACGATGAACAACTCCCTGTCTTACATTGGGTTCTAGATGAAATCCTGAGCGTCATAAGTTCTGCTCGGCGGGTTTGGTAATGTTCAGATAACACCAGGCTAGCTGTTCCCCCACATTCACACTCTTTCTGTTAAGCCAAGCAGCCGCTGGAAATGATCCTCTCATCTAAAACTCAGCAAGAAGAAAGCAAATTTCCCCAAATGTCCATAAGCTAGTTTTATTAATATTTTGCACACTGCAATAAACATATCTTGTTTATGAAATGGCAAAAACAGACGCACGACTGATGTCCCCCGATCTCTAACAGCAACACAGAATCAGCATTTTGCTTTGCTTCCCCTCCGCTCTCTGCGTTCTCATGTGTGTTTGTGTTTGTATTTTATTCATCCGCTGCTGTTTTATCCGCTGCTCAGCCACTGCTGTTAATTATTTCTGCTTCCAAGTCAGAAGGATTGAGCTGCTTCATTCATAACACACACATCAACCCTTTAGTTAATACAAAAATTAAACAGCCAAACCCTGCAGTACTTGGCATCAGACAAAGATTAAAGATTGACGATTAAGTTGATAGTCATTACACAACACAAGCTTGTATAACAAAACTCTCTCTCTCTCGCTCGCTCACACACACACAGACAAAATAAAATAAAAATATTCCAATCAATGAATAAAAAATTAATTCATGAAGATGAACTGTTCAGGCTTCTCTGTAGTCTGGTGCAACATAATTCCGGCATTATAAACCTTGTTATTTGGTCGTTAATATAACATTTAGGGTGCTAGTAGGCTAATTCTGTTAGCTTCAGGTTAGTCTTTTCGAGCCCTATTTTTCAGGCTAGCCTGTTTAGGATTTTATCGATACCGATACCGATATCGATACTCCTTATCGGTACCGATACTTATCGATACTCTTATCGATACTACAACATGTAATTTTGTGTAAAAAGACTTCACAAGATGTTAATTCAACCTTCTTTTTATTACCACAAGGTAATAATAAAGCTTCAACAGAACAGAAGCTATGCAATTACAAATACTCCAGAACAGATGACCAGGACTTCTATATCTGGCGGATGCCAGAGCACGACGCAGCAACTCAGCTGAATTTAGCACCGAGCAGGCAGGAAGTCAAGCACTGAAATAACAATAGAACATCCGGTTACTTTTCAAAATAAAACACTCAGCATACAAATCTCAAAAAAGAGACAAACACAAGCTCTTCTACTAATCTTTCGGTCGGGAACACTTCCTGTTATTGTAATTAACACAGACCTATAACTGCGGTCGCGAGTGTTTATGTGATTATCGCGGAGACTCCTCGGCCTCGGGATGCCAGCTGTCTACCGGACGGCACCTTGGCACTGGACTCAAAACGCCGCTGTCTCGTGTGTGTTATATTAAATATATATAAAAGGTGTTAATTTGAGAAAATCAGAGGGGCAGGCAGGCAGATTTTGTTTTTACCTTCAGACTCGTCTCCCACTCGCACTCTCTGGCTGCTGTCTTCAGCAACATCTCTAAATAGACTGATATCATTATCTTCTCAGCAAAAAAAAAGTGAAATATGTCAAACTATTCCTTCAAAGTAACACTTGCACAGCATGATGCAATGCAACACAATCATCCTGCGGTAAACACCGTTCCGCGTGAATGTTCTCGTCTCCATATTCTTCTGTTAGGGAACTGTTTATTCAACTCTGGTAATTCTGGTGGCCCCAGTTTAAAAAAAAAAAAAAAAAAGAAAAGAGGTGTGTTGCTGACTCTCTTCTTTCCAGCAGCGTGATGTTATAACAAGTATTACATAAATGTGCTGAAGCTGGTGCATCTTTTTTTTTAGAGTGCTAGGACTGTTAGGAGGGGGATACCTTCAGAGACGCCCCGCCACATGATGATGATGTCGCCTTGTCACTTATCTCACTGTTGGGTAAATGCGTGACAGGGTGCAGGCGCAGGGTGGGATATCATGAGATCTCGTGTCAGAGCTGTAGCGAAACTGGTGCATCCTCATTCTCCTCTTCCCCCCTCAACATTAACCTTCTGCAGGCGTTTTCGGGAGAGGGCGGGGAGAGAGTAAACATCTATGTTGTCTCCCACATGGCGCTGCCTGAAGCCGCCGTCCTCAAGGTGATGCAGGATCAAGGGATCAGCACATATAAACACGCTGAGCCGCGTGCGCTCGCACATTCACAAGCACGCGGTTGAGTCTCTCCATCGAGGGAGGCAGCCGAGTCTCCAGGATAAAATGTCCGCGGCGAAGGTTTTCTGCAAAGCGCAGATACGTCAGAGGCGAGAAATGTTGCCGAGACAATGACCACAGTGCGGGTTTGAATCTACTGGATATTTTTTTTTTTTCATCTCCAGCTCTAGCATCTCCAAAACATGATCAACTGAACCCAAAGAAAAAGAAGTGAAGAGTTTCAAGCAGAAATATTCATGGCCAACGTTCATTCCGACAGCTGGGTCGAAGGAGAACGTGCGATAAACTTCGGATCAAACTCTCGACACTAAGGGAGCTCAAATGACTTGACACGCTGGCTTTGCATTTAAAAAAAATAAAATAAAAAATCTAGTATGGCGTAAAAAGACACACTGCAAAGATTCTGTTTAAGCCTCTATCGCTTATTTCTCACCGCACAGAGGCGGCGTTGTTTGATGTAAGACAGAGGGAGGAGAGGGCTCACGGAGTCGGCACTTCTCCGCAGCAGAATGGGACTTTGATTGCTCTATTTCACGTAGCTGATGATGCCGTTTTCCATTCCTCAACATTTTAATCCCCATCTTAACGCACTTTGGCAAATTGGTTCCAATGAATACACACCGGTTTGCCGGGATGATGATAAACTGGTACAACACACTTTAGATTGCTGCGAAATGGTAATAGAGAGCATTTCAACCTTGAACACTGACACTAAAAATACCCATATACAGCATTTTTTACAGTTTGTGTGGAAGGCTTGTTTGTATTCTAGGTACAGTAAGCGTCAGGCGCGGAGCCAATCTGCCCCCCTGCCACTTCCAGGGCTTCGTCAAAACAGTTCTGGCCAAGCGATTTACAGGCAATATATGAAATATGGATCATACCTCGCTGAAGGAGAAAGTGCCCGGGGATTTTATGCTGTGCGCGTGATACATGTGACGGCTCAGTGGGTGAGAGGCAGAAATGATTGCTTATGGGATGGTGTCGGAATGAGAAACCATCATAAAAGGTAATATGTTCATGTTGCCCGTGCTCATCTGCACACTCACATGGCTCGAGTGAGGACGGCGTGCTGATGCACACGCGTAGGAACGAGTTCACGCCGTATGTTTGACACTTGGATATCGTGAGGGGAAAGAACACGGCCGTGGTTTGAATAAACTGATGTTGACTTTGGGAATGAGACTCCTGTGCCAAAGTCTGTTGACTCAACCGTCCCTCTCAACCTCAAACCTAAAAGGCCCAGACATCAGGGAGCTGCTGCTGCCGACGAAGGCTGACTGCTTTGTCGTCTAACGTCGCCTGCGTCTCTGCCATGAAGCTGCGCTGGAACAAACCACAAGGAATAAAGCCAGTGGTCTACTAGCTTTTATGTTCTGTGAAATACCTTTCCACACCACCGGGTAACGATAAGTCTGTACACGTCATTCCAAACGGAAACCGGAAGAGTTGCAAACGGCACTGTTGAAGAGGTGAAAGCTGCACTAAATGGGCAAAATCATTGATGTTTACCGCAAGAGGCTTCGGGAACTTTCCTTTTCTTTTCCCGTTTTTCTTCTGTAGACTGATTCACTTCACAACATCATGCTACTTGAACAGGACTGTAAGGACTTTTAACCACAAGAGGTGGCTTGTCAGAAGGATGTCATAATAGCTGCGGCAGTGGTTGTGCAGGTTTCTGTGACAGGACAAAATACCAACCACACTGTGATTACCTGCTAAAAAAGACTTCATCACGTACCAGGACGCTGCACAGCAGGTGATGCTCTTCAAGACGGGACTTTTAAAAGTCTGGGAAGCTCTCGCAGCTGCAAGATTCGTCGACACTTGCAAGGTAAGCAGTAGAGTTGTGCGTAGCTGCAGTGCACATGCTGCAAGGTGTTCCACCTGTTCGCAGGACCGCAGTGGACTGCACCATAGAAAGCATGGATTTCAGATAAATGTTTTGGCCACATGACACCTTCGGTTTTAGCTTTTATGTTCGTTAAATTGACGCCCTTGCCGGACCAACACATTGGTGCCAGAGTTTTCTGAGGCACAGCTATCTATCGATTCAAACACAGAGAAGAGAAAGCGCGCGAGAGAGAATAAAGAGGGCCCGACGGGCGCATAACACTCCACGAAGGACAGTCAGAAATTCAATTCAACACCTCCTCTAAGAGCCACCGTGGTGCTGTCCAAGATTCCGCTCTCAACTCTCCTCGTGAGAGGACGACAATGCGAGCCAGTCTCGTTTTCGAAAAAGCGGCATCATTGTGCGCTCAAGTGCGCCGCAGAGTGACTACTCAAAAGCGACCCCCACGCCTCCGCCGCCGCTTGAAAGCTCGATTCTGCTTGTTTTTTGACAAAAGCGGCGCGGAGCGGAAACACAGCTCGCACCTGCCGCTCAGCCCACGTGTGTCACCCGCGGGCCAGCTGGAGGTCGACTGTCAGCTAATTTGTAGAACAATAGACAATCGCCCGCCACCTCTGCTCCTACATACGTCCACACACATGTAAACAAAAAGACACACACACACACACTGACGCACACATACCTCAGCCCTCTCCCTGCTCACTTCACCGACCAAAGTGACAGGGCCGGCGATGCTCAGCTGCTCAGCTCAGCTTCGTGTGTGTGTGTGTGTGTGTGTAGGTGCTCTTGCATCGACACACACTTAATCGGGCCCGTATAACAGATGCTAGTGTACAGCAGGTATGCAACGCTCTCCACCAGGTGCGATTCCACAACACTGCTGTCACTGCAAAAATTGTCAGCGCCCTGGAACTCATGATGTGTAGAGATGTGTTGGGTCACATCCCCGGGGGGGGGAGGAGAGGATGACATAATGCACATGAGGACCGCTGCACCTTTTTTCTTTTTGGCTGTAATGAGCCGGTGTTTAGTGTCGCAGCCCTCCAATAGGTTTCCAACATCTTACGATTGCCCGTTCTAAAAACACAGCAGACCTGTAATAACCTTGAATTATAATGCATTCCAATAATGATATCATGCTTCACCAGCCGGGTGTAAATTAAACGGAGGACATTTTTAATTACCCCAGGGTAGCTGAATATTGGCCATCCTGCCCTGGTGAGTCTCTGCGCTGATACTGCGGTGGGGTGATAAAATTCAACCACAGGCCCCTTTGACCACAATCCAGGCTGGCTTCCATCTTTTCCCTGCGCTTAGGCTACCTGCGCCGGTCCAATTAGAGTTGGCTGAGAATAGGACAAAGCATTGTGGGAAACACTGACATTTCGCACCGGGCGCTCTCTCTCATGAATATGGAAGAGAGTAATTACGGCTGGAGTGCAGTCTCTCCTATCCCCATGTGTGGATGCGCAGATTTTAGGTCACTTTCAGGAGAGGTGGACGATATGACAGTAGCCAGGAGGCACATCGGAGGTGACTCGTAATGACACGCAGCTTGCAAATTACAGCCGGATGCACAATTGCTATATAATAAGCGAAAACAAACCCGGAGGAGTAAAATGTTTGGGCCATTTAAATGAGATCAGACAAAATAAAGCAGGAACATGTAAAGACTGAATGTTGCCTTCCTGACAGCCATTTGTAGAAAAGGTCAAAAGCCTCAAAATACAGCACGAATCAGCCGCACTACCACGGTTGAAATGGTGAATTGTAACCGGTTCTACTTCAGTATTTGTTCTGCGTATCTGTCAAACTAAACACCACCCAGAGATACAAAGATCATCAGGAGGAGGTGAGTATTATACAATTTGACCTGCTGAAAGGCTTTTAATTTGAATTTGTACAGTTTTATTGAAAGCACCTAAACACAGGGAGAAAAAAACATTAAAGAAGAACTGATTGTAACTTGCAAGGTTGCAGGAGTAAACCGTTGTGTGAAATTTGCAACACGTTCTCACTCCCAGCGCTTCACAGCATGACGCTCTCCTCATCCCTGTAGAATTAGTTTTACATGTGCAAAATAAAGCCTGCTGACAAAAATATCACATATGATTATGCACTATGATTTCTGGATTGTTAGTAATGTTGTCAAGGTGTGTTGGTTGGGTTCAGGCACCAAAACTACTACTACTAGAACCAGATCATGCTTTAGGTTAATGATATTTACATAATATGTAAATATCATTTAATACTGAAGTTTGCACGGTCTTCATAGCATCTAATATATTAATATATATATAAAAAACAAAACTGTAATGTAACGCTACAACTATTTCACTGTATATTGTATACATTTCCAAATTGTCTACTTTAATATTTTATTTATATCTTTATCTTCATCTCTTGTTTCCATTCACGCCGTATTTCTATTTCTACTTCTACATCTGCAACAAAAACAATTCCCCCCCGGGGATCAATAAAGTATTCTGATTCTGATTTCAGCCATATTAGAATTCATACATATAAAACAGAATATTTCATGAAATCGTATTTAAGCGTTTGCTCAACCCTCGAAAAGCCTTCAGAGAAAACATCTCAAAAACAATAATAGTGTAATATGTATACCGTGATGCTCTGAAACTGTGGTATCTTCTGAAGAACCATCATTATTATTATATAATAATTACCATTATTATCAGAACCAACAGTATTTCTGTTAAGGGAAGAAACAATGGGGATTTGAGGGCATTATAGTGGTGAGTATGACTGTTACATAACAATATTATGAAAATGCACATTATCCTGACAACAGGGGAACATGCAGTGATTTATGTTGGAAGCACATAACGTAACAAACATGACAGTATTTTTACTCAAATGTTTAACAGGGGGATTAGAACATAAGACCTGTGTCTGTATAAACAGGGTTGTGTTAAAGCACTGGCTCTTTTGTTAGAAATACAAAGCAATATGGTGATTTTTGCAGGATTAAGGCTTCGGCTTTGCTACTATCAAGTTTTCCGCAAAAACACGTATCTTCATGTATTACATCTGAAATATTAAGATAAGGCCGTCGTTTCTTTTTTTCCCTCAATCCCCACCTTCAAGGCGCGCAGCGAGCTAGCTTCCCAGAAGGCAGGTGACGAGGCGGCGCGCGATGCGAGCAGATGAAAAGATGCGTTCAGCCGCCTTCGTTGATCAACGGATAAGCGAGATGTGAGCGTGAACGCGCGCGCACAGACTGCGAACCTGCGGCTGAATCATCTGAGGGTGAGAAACAAGTTCAAACACGCACGTCGTCGTCGCTCGGCACTGCAAAGATCAGATGATTTCTGCCTCACGTTCGTTTTTTGTCTAATGATCGGGTCAAGTGCTTCCCATATGCTGCTGCTCTCTGCTTTTCTTTGCCTTGCGTGCACGGTTGATCTTTTATAAACGCTAATTGTACAGGATTATTGATTATAAGAATAAAGGAATGTAAGAATGAAGGAACAGGGTGTCTGAAAAAGACTCTTTTTTTTGTGTTTGTTCTCGTAGTTTTTAATTATTTAGGAACAAACACACACAAACAAAAGGAGTATTCCCTTAGCTTGACGCTTAATGGTGGACATTAGATGCATCTGTTTAAACTGCGTCATTAAAGCTAATGTTTACCACAATAACATTAAATGCAAGACAATATTTTTATGTCCCTCATGACGAGCGGACACTTCTAGACATCTGCGTTTTAATTCCGCTGCTTTTGTTGAGTTCAAACAATATGAGCTCCCCAAAGAGTAACATTAAGAGTCTGAACTTGAGTCAGAAGTAGAATGAAAATTGAATACGTCTTCTGGGACGAGAGGGGAAAAAGAAAAGCATACAGCAGTCAGACAAGGAATCAATCAGGCAGTGCCAAAAGCACGGAGAGACAAAAGCTATTGTTAGCTAACACGGAAATCTAGTCAAGACTAAATTCTTGACCTGAGGTGCACAGGATCCACAGAGGGAAAGTGGTGAAAAGCGCAAGCAGCGTCAATATTTCAGCTGTACCTAATGGAGGAACTGAGCATAGCTAAAATAACTCAGGACTCTGTGTCTTTTTTTGCCAGCTCGGGCTAGGCTAAGTGCAATCCCTGATGGGCCTTGGCGAAGGCAATCAAGCCTGAGCAGGAACATCTGCCTGAATGTCTCTGAACATTGCGCATGCTGACGACAGCTTTAGGCTTTTAAAAAGATGCTGGCCTCCATATACTCGCATGTTACAGCGTCTCACGCCTAGGTTATGATGTGCCCCGCCACACTTTTCCCCCCTTTTCAGAGGAGAAAAAGCAGAGCCGCCTGGCTTTTATATAAACGCAGACGAATTTTGGAAAAAAAAAACCTGTGAGAGGACCGAGACTGTTTTTTTGAAAAAGCTCAAAAGGTTTCGTTTTAATTAACTTTTTCTTGTTTTTTTTTTCTTCTCATTCTCATTAGTAACCTTCAAATTAGCACAGCATGTCCTCACCACTGAGGCTGAGCGCTTACTGAATTGCAACAAAAATCCATTTTGCTAAGTCAAAATGGCACGATTATTAAAAAGTGGAGCTAAATCAATAAAGGAGAACATGTTAAAAGATACCCGATAAGAAATAAATAAATAAATGGCAGAATAAAAAGGATTTGCTTTCATTAACCTAAATTCTAAAGTTAGTTTTGAAAAGTATTAATATTTTTTTGATTTTTTTTTTCTCAGAGTTGGGCTGGATGAATGTTCAAAGAATATTTATCTTGGAAACCGCTATCACCGGATCTCATCTCATCTCATCTAACACTACCTTCATGCCTCTTTAGATAGCTAACAGGATTCTACTGCATGTTCAGACTCCATATTCACTGGTTTCCTAATCTCCAATAATCCTCAATGGAATAGCACCCTGGTGCTAAAATAACAGGGTTTATTTGGATTTCACACCGATTGTGAGAGTTTCCTCAAGCCTCATCTCCATTTTCTCGACTTTTCCCGCCCGCGGATTTCGCGGCCAGGTTCTGAAAATGGAAACCCTGTCTGTGAAAACGTCACCGATTGCGACTGGCCGTGAACTGTTGCTGTCAAGTCGAGCTAATAACGACGGCGTGTCCTCTCTCCGGAGCGCAGAACAGATGAAGCGACTCCTGAAGCTACACGCGGTACGACGCTGGAACTCCTCGCTGACTATTTTATTCACGCCTGGCGAGCTTGTTAGTACCAAAGCAGAGAGACAGAGTGCGAGATGATTACCAAAAAAAGAAAAAAAAAACGGAGACAAAGACGGAGAAATTAAAGATGGCTACACTAATCGGGATATTCTCAGTCAAGGTAGCGTTTATTTTACCCCATCCCAGCGCCACATTTACTTCCGTATAAAAGAGCAATGAGACGAGTGCCGGTTTCCTACTTAATTATCTCTCTAATGGAGGAAGAGAAAGGCATTTAATTACTCGGCCCCAGATTTAGACTCGTGGCGTGCGAGAGGTAAATGGATTTAATGTTGCGAGGATAAATGGAGCCACGGCGATGATATGCAGATGTTTGCACATGTGCAGCAGGCGTAACAAACTACCACACAGCACTTGATACGCCGTTACGGCCTCGCGTCTAAATCTGCTCTGTAGCATAAGAGCCGTAAGGAGTAAGCTCAAACCGTAAAGGATGACGCCTGCGTGTGTTACTGACTGATTATCTATTTCAAAGTGTGTTAAAAATATTCCCTTGCAGATGGGGGAGAAAAAAGAAAAAAAAACCCAGGGTTGATGCCCAGAGAGTTCAGACGAACATTGCAGGGGTGCCAACTTTCAGGAACCGGCTGCCAGAAAAGATTTGTTCAAATCCTGCGACGTGGGATGTGGTGGTGGGTGGAGGGGGTCGTGATACCGCAAACGCTTTTAAATAAAGACTCTCCCCTGAGTCACGCCTTTAGTCATCAACACTAACAAGTCTAATTGATATTTTTTAGATGATTTAACATACATCAGTTCCACTCTCAATGAACACACACACAAAAAAAAATAACTGCCCAAATGAACAGTTCCATTAATTGATATTTGGATTTTAACACCGCTTCTCTTCAGCTTTTCCAATTTTCCCCCTTAATTTCGCCGATTAAGTGAAGCAAATGAGCCTTTTTATGTCATCCGATATCATGACGTCCAATTATGCTCGAGCCTTGAGAGTCGCGTCGGCCGCCGTCTTTCTGTTCTTCGGGTTCAGGTCCTGCCGGAGAGAACGCCGCGGTTCGCTGCGTTCTCTCCGTGTCATCTACGCGCAGCCGACGTAATTGGACAGAAGATGCAGCAACTGAAGGCGCCGGGGTGGGTAATAACAGCTTTACGTGACTCCGAACCGGTGCTCCGGGCTCTGCAGCACGTGGTCCTCCTTTGGTGTGCAAATTAGAGTAAATGGATTTTAGAGGATTACAACGCTGAACAGCGGCGGAATGTAAACTCAGAAATCGTGAGTGAGTCGAAAATCGCCGCTCCCGAGTGATTCTGACAAGTGAATCTGTTTGGGTGACCAAAACCATTTAGGTGTGAATAACTGGAATGGGTTTTGACCTGCAGGTAAATTCAGAAAGAACACCACCAGAGACATTAAAATGATATTTATGAGGAAAACAAAACAGATTTTAGACCCAGACTTCCACTAAGAGAGACAATTCTGAAAAACCCAGACACTTGTACCTCGTTGGAGGCCATGATTTTCCTTGTATACATGACTCATAATCTCCAAATTAATTAAACTTTCTTTATTGTTTTTGTCTCTGGTATTCTGTTGTTTACTTCAGATTAATTTGCGCCCCTGGAGCACAGACAGTGTGCACATGAAGAAACTTATTTCTACTGTCTATCGTTTTGCTTTTTTTATAATTAAGTTTTGAATTTAAAACTCAGACTGTCATGTTTTGGGTTTTTGGTTCGTCGTTTCTCGTGTGATTTTTCGAAGATCACGTCCTCACGTGTCATGTTTTACTTTCTACTTCCTGTCTTTGTCTGTTTCCTCAGGCTTTTTTCCTCGCACTCTGTCGGTTCGTCCGTTTTCATCCTGTCCGTTTTTTGAATCACTCTTTTTGTTTCCATCTCTCTCATTTTTTGGATTCTCCTTCTTGCCCTTTGTTGCATTTTGGATTTTGGATCCAGGACTTGCTTCTTAATTTCCTGCCTGCAAATTGTGTCTGCATTTGCAAACTATAACACAAAGTTGCTGTTACGACGTTAAAAGGAAACAAAAAAAACCTCAAACATTTTATCATCCGCACCTCTACAAGATTCACATCATGGATAACGTGATGATAGTCAGAACCTTTCATGTGCTGCGGTTCTGGATGCCTCCGTTTAAATTGCTTTGAGACTCAATTTCAAGATGCCGCCAGTATAATCAATGTGACCGTGCCGTACACCCACTTCACCTCAAGTGCATTTTGCTCCCCTTTAGTCAAAGGGCACCATTGTAGACTTTAAATCTGCCGACGGCATTAATCCACAGTAATCTGCCTTCAAAGTGGGGCTGCAAAACTATGGGGAACACAGCGCTGTCAACAGCAGTTTGCTGGCTCGTCACCAATCCCCGCTCCTCCATTTAAATCTTGTTCCACTGTTCCCTCTCGCAGCGTAACTGAGAGGTAGAGCTTTTGTGCCTCTGTTCAGATTTCTTCTGGATCATAACTAGCCGTTTATAATCTGCCTGACTGGCTCCTGCAGACCGGTTAAACTGGCCAAACCAAACACGTGCAAAATATCTATACGAGAAAAAAAAAAAGAAAAAAAAAAGCATAAAGTATAAAATTCCCCTTAGACTGAGTGAACGCATGAATGTGCTCATGCATGCAGCGTGCCCATGCACCATGTCCGACAGCGAGGGGACAGTGCACATCAGCAGAAACAGAGAGCAACAGCTCCCAAATAGCCCACGCAATACCTTCGAGCAGCTGTAGCATCAGGCTAGTGAAGTGTAATCAAAAGCCTCGGCCCGCCTCAAGGTCAATTCATCAGCGAAGTTATCACGCCTGAATTATACATGACAGCTTCTGTAAACCATAAATGTTGAATATCCCGCTTGCACACGAGAAATGACAAAACGAAAAGACGGGCAAACGGATGAGAAAGAGAAGAAAAAGAAGAGAGGCGGAGGGGGAGAAAGTACGGAGGGTAGTGTGACCAGTCGATTCAAATAAAACGTCAGCGAGGTGAAGTTTTTTGGGTTTTTTTTAAACGCCGAGGCAGATGGTTTTTAAACAAACATAAATAAAGGACTGTTCACGCTCAGATGCACTGCATGCATCCACATCCAGGGATAGAACAACTACACAGTGAACATAAATTATGTACAGTATAAACAAACAGCAGCACACGTTGGCATGGAGACATTCAGATCTAAGTAGCGGTAAGATGTTTTGCTGCCACAAGCCCATTTCTCAACAACATACACTTTTTTATTCTCACATGCTTGTTTGGAGGCTCATTTTTTTTATTTTTTGGTTCGCGTGGCGGGGGGAAGGTGGGGATGAAAGGGAAAATGAGGTGATGCGAGTTGATCTTATTCACATCTGCTTCTCGAGATGGAGCCTTCAGCTGTTAAGTTCCAGTGTCAGACTCTCGCTGTGAACCCAAACGAGCAAATCAATAGCGTATCGAGTGAGGTCAGCCTCCTTGAACTCTCTGGCTCTCTGCTTCTGCAGCTCGCGGTGCCTCCCTCTGTGCATCTCTGCCTTTCTCTTGCTCGCACGGGCTTTTTAAATCTCGAAGGAATAAAAAAAAATAAAATGGAGTTTTTTTTTGTCAAAGACGAGCGGGTGAGATGAGCCCAAGAGGTACTTCAAGTCAAGACTCCACCCCATCTGTTCTGAATCTGGCAAAAGATACCGAAGTGTTCGCTGCCGTACCACCAGCAGCGCCGCCGTCTTTCCTCGGGTTGCGAGACGGCTCAATTCATCCTCAACTCCAAAACAAGAAATACTTTTTCTTGGACTTCAACTCACACTTTGTTTTACAACTCTTGAGTTGCAGACGGACAATAAATGACCCGTGAACCTTAAAAAACAATTACTGGACGTTGCCTCTTGTTTCTCACTTCCTCTTGCAGGTACGGTATTCTCATTATGTCATTCCTGCGGGCCATCCGTCATAACAGCGGACCTGAGCCCACGAGATTAAAACGAACTGCGCTGCCGTTGAGGTTGCCACCCCGAGTAGCCGATCATGTATTGATTTTCACGGGAGGGGGGGCGTGAAGCTGTGGCGAGCAGACTGATGGCGGAGGGGACGCTGGCTGACAGCGGGCGAGGCTCAATTAAAGATTTCCCGTCCATGAAATGAAAAAAGGGCCAACGGTGCCAATAAAGTGGCTCCCGTTGAGTGGACGCGCGTGCGAACCACCGCTCCGCATTGCATCCTCGCGCCGCACTCGTAAATACACACCCTTCACAAACAGCCTCCATCAGCTCGCGCTCTTAATGTCTGCTCGCGGTATATCCTCGCGCGCTTGACAGCGGGAGTTATGGCGCTCCCTCGCTGGGGAGGGTATAACGCTGACAGTGATGACATTATCCCTGCCCCTCTTTTGTTAGGAAACCGCAGCGTATTGTCTCATAAATAAAGACGAGGCTCCATTAAGACCAATGACTGTATCCATCCTCCCCTGTCTCTCATTATGAGGCCATCTGCATCCATCGACACACGCATCCCTCCTGGCAAGGCCACGCAGGGCCCATCAGAGCTTCATCGGGCCCGAGCTCGCCAATACAGCCCGTCTCGCCTTGATGAGGTCATAAAGATAGCAATAGCATGTGCTCGACACACGGGGCTGATGGGAGGCGGACACACACCTTTGGGATTCTTGGGTATTTCGCACTGGATACCAGCGGGGCTCAACGCGGAGTCACACACACACACACACCTCCATTTCTGTTTACCCTGTTGGTTCTTTAGCCAGCTTTCCTGCCCAGCCTCTCCGGCCAAAGCGTAAACCAGTGTCTCCTCAGCTGGAAAATGGCCTCTGTTCCGCCCACACACTCACACTCACACTCACACACACACACACACACACACACAGAGAACGATTCTGAGAATAACACCAGCTTTCCTGCTCTGCTCCCAGCCTGTCGGCTTGCTGCTCGTCTTTCTGTGCAAGCCCGTGCTCAATCATTGATGAGGCCAGGTCCTCTGGTACGAATGAAAGAACTGGGCAAAGGAGTGCAATCACCATCAGACTGCAGAAGAAGCATTAGTGATATTAAAAAATCCCCCCCCGCCACACACCCCCGTCCTCAGGCAGATACTCGCAACGCAGAGAAACACACACGCAAACACACGGCGGTCAGAAAAACTCAAGGAGCTCCGCGCGAAAACGCCGGCGGAGGGGAGCTGACACGAGAGGCTCGCGAGGCCTGCTTGCGTTTGAAAGTTCAGGCCGTTTGTTCTGCAGTTATAAATCGCCGCGGTTTCTGCAAAACAGACGCGACACAAAGCTGCAGCCGAGTGCGTAATCATTCATCCCTCCTCTGGACCGTCTCGGTCCCACGTCTGCCATTACCATTTATTAATATTATTTTTCAAACAATGTGTCCCCCAGTCAAACCTCAGCGTCTCTCTCCTTCCCCGCTCCCCCGCTCATTCACGCCAGGCTGCCGGGCACTTGGGCACTGAAAACTGTCAAAGCATCGCCCGAGGCGGCCTGGAAGAATGAGAGCTGATTTTCCCTCCGTTTTAGCAAGAAACCTCTCTCGCTCTCCTCCGAACAGTAAAAAAAAAAACACATTAATTTATTTAGCTTTCATATTTATATCTTGAGCCCCGGCTCTGTAGAGGCGAAGAACGTATGGAGCACTCAAAAGACGGGAGCGTGGTTAATCTGTGACTGAATAAACCTGCAAAGACATTAGCACACATGACTTTACACTTTCCCCGCGCCGAGCGAGTGTAAATAATTAACCCCCGTCCCGACTTGCGACCCCTCGCTCATCGCCGCCGATTTCATGGCTCGGCTTCTTTCGCCCTCTGCGAGCGCGACGTACGGGAGGAAATGTCGAACGTCTTCATTATACATGTGCGCTCGTGTGTGGCTGGGAGAGGACGGGGGTGACGGAGGTGACGGAGGGTTACGGTTACGCGGGGAGCTGGGCTCAGCGCCGGTCGTCTGCCCGAGGTTCCCTCTCCATATTTACTGGATCAGAAGCGACTCCGAGGCTGCCGGGTGAACTCTTCAACTCCATGCTGAGTGAGCGCGCGAGCAGGGGCAGGCAGGCGTAGCCCTCCTGAGCTCGAGCTGTAGCCCTGAGATAGGCCCTATTTTCTGCACGTAAACACACGAGGCCAGTTCTGGTGGAGGGGGGAGCTGCACCCGGCTGATAAAGTGCTACCCTGAGTGAACCTCCGCATCTTCTCACATTTGTTTCTCCCCCCTCCCCCCTTTTTATCCCACTCGTTCTCCATTTAGCCTCTTTCGGGCCGCTCTTCACCTCGTGGTAAGCGTGAGGTGTGAAGAGGCGGGTGCCGCGTTGGTCGCAGTTCACAGTTTAACGGAGTCGAGGTTTGGAAAGTGCCGACGCTCCGAGTACACGTGTAAATGGGCGAGTGAGGAAACAGCAGCGGTTTCGACGGGTTTCGGCACTTGCCCGAGAAGAAAAATCACTTTTGAAGCATATTGATTACGGCGGCTCCATCCAGCGAGCCTCCTTTTTTTCCTCCGTTCTCATCTTCAGGTTGCATTTGAGCAAAGGGTTTTTTTTGCGGAGGCTTATTAGTCAGTGATGGAATAGACACATCTGGATTGCGGGAGAATCACGGCGTCACGAGAGCACCCAGATGGATTGAAATGCAATTACATGTGCTGGATTAATTATGAGCTCTTGCTCTTGTTGCTACACTGCTGTGGTGAAGGGACACAAGTGAAAGGGGGGGAAACATTCACACACACACACACACACACACACACACACACACACAAAGAGAGAAGAAAAAGCTGTTAAATGTAGAAACAGATGTTCCTGGCATATTGATAACAGTTATTTCAACACCAACGCTGGCTTGCTTTGAAGACTAAATAGCAGGGCTCTGGCAGAGGGCCGAGGAGATACATGCTGTTCGAGGGCGAGGAGGGACCGCCTCGTATCGTGCCACTACAAGCAGAAATGAGAGGCTGCACTGCCCCCAAACAAAAGAGAAAACACGTTAGTAACAGGAGATAGTTACTTCTCTGAATAACACGGAAATCATACGCATATAGCTTCTGAAAGACTCCGTGACAGACGGCCGTCCTGTACGAGCGACATCGAGAAGGGGGATTTTCCAGACACGACGAGAAATCGAGTCGTCCGGATTGCCAGGTGGTAGCGGGCGCGTTCGCAGTGCCATTCGAGTCGAGCGGTGGGCTGTGAAGGCTCCACGAGGTCAACGACCGGCCCCTTCAGGCGAAAGCCTTAAAGCAGAAAAGGGTTTTTGTAGCTGAGGGTGACGAGCGGCGACGACTAACAGCCGGCCGGGCCGTAACGCCCAAATCAAATCCAACCTCGATGATTGCACAGTGGTTGCAAAGTGCCGTCAAGACTTTAGTTTCACATGATGTCATTTTTCTGCTCCCGTTCACTTCGACCAGCAGAACAAAAAAATCCAATAAATCAAATCCGTCCTGTCATTCTGCGTCATGTGTAAGTTCTCCGGGCTGCCATGTCTCAAGCTTCTTGTCAAAGATGTTTCCCTTGGACAGAAAAAAAAAAAAAAAAGACCTCGCTTGACTTTTTTTCTTTTTCAAGAGCGAGTAAAAAAAGAGTTGTGTTCGTCTCCCCGGGGAGCTCTCCTTCACCGCACCTCCACCGCCCGCAACTCGCAGGCTCCGTGCGGCGTGGGCGTCATTACTGAGCAGACCTCCGGTTGCACTTCGAGCCGCATTACACGGCGTTTAAGAAGACGCCAAATCCGATTGTTTGGCGCGAACCGACAGCCTGAACGAGCCCCAACGTGGAGGGGGCGCACAAGTCCAGCAACCCTCTGAATTAACATGTATGTTACTTGAAAGCAACCTACAATGCGCTGTTTTATTCACAGAGCCCTAAATCTCCATGCCAAGATCCAATTAGTTACACAGCCCCAATGATGCCAGCTACTCATAATTCATCTAATTCAGCTTCACCTAATTAGTTGAGTGCAGTACTTATTATCTCTTGTCAGAAAACACACTTAAAAGTCCTCTGCTTATCTCGCTGCACAAAAACAACCGTTTGCTCTCTTCTGAAAATTAAAAAAACAACACGTATCTGAGGGGAGGGTAGAGGGTGACAAAATGGAGGCGAGGAGACTCTGAAAGTTGTCAAAGTTCGGCTGAAGCGTCCTAATCACAGCCCTCCTTTTTTTTTCTTTTTTTTTTTTTTACTGTGGCTGAGCAAAATCAATCCCTGTGATTTGTGTGCCCGGCAGACTTCTAACAAGTGCAGTCAGCTGGAAAATAGGTCCACCGTCACCCCACAACACCTGGCTAGGCCAGACACTGCACGGGCGCTTCCTTTGGGAAAAAGCCACACGCAGGCACACACACACACACACACACACACACGCAAGCCTG
>OMLP01002746.1:11264-39437 GCA_900302685.1 Spondyliosoma cantharus | reverse complement strand
CGCCAGTGACAGGCGCTGTTTTTCGGGCAGGAATGTGAGGAAGAGTTGGTAGGACAGGCGGAAGGACAGACAGGAGGACGGACGCTGCTCCACGTACAGCTGGTATTTTTTTCCTCATATAAGTTGCCAACGACAGTTACAGTTACTACGTCACTGTTGTTCGGTCATGTAACGTTGCTTTGTGGGACATTTCTCTGTATTAAGTTGAGTGAGAGACCTGTGTAGTTATCAGACGGTCTGACCGACACGCCCTCGCTCTGCGCCACTAGCTTATCTGTTCACACTGGGGCGGTTCAAAAATAATGCGTCTCTGGTACCCAAAATGAGTCCAAACTCCTGCCTTCATTGATGATGGGACTGGTTGAATTTGTTACTCCTCCATAGCTCCTGCCCCTCTTCACAGTAGACTTGTGCCGGCGTCTTTTTCTTTTTTTCCAAGCTTGCTGCAACGCTGTGTACGGAAGCCCGTGGGGGCGCGTAGAGACAGGGAATGTTAATAAAAAAAAACGATTTTTGAAGTTTATGAATTGTGGATGATTAGAATCGCGATTCTTATGTGAATCGATTTTTTCCCCCCACCCCTATCTCCCATCATCATCATCATCATCCATCCACCAAATCACTAACCAAGTGTGAGGGTGTGTCATCTAATTGTTTCTTGTGAATCTCAGTTCAAGCATCTGGAGGCCTGATTACATTATCATGTCGGATTTCCACTTCAAATCAGATAGTCAGTTTGTATCTTGTTTTTCAATTTAGCTCGCTTCCACTGCAGTTCTTAAATTTAAAGAAAAGTTTTTACATTGCCATTGACCCAGGAATTATTCCATATTGTGTGACTCTAAGAGCCAAAATGAAACATGTTATTGTTTGAATGGATGCATCAATTTTTTATGTTTGCTATTCCTTTAGTGTCAACAGAATGACATAACAGTTAAATGTCTAAGTGCAATCACGTGAACTTAATTGCAGCGCAACAAATCAATTATTTCATTTTGAGAGTTACAATATATTGATGTCTCTATAAACCAACGCTTTATGAACCTACCGTTCAGGTGGTACGCAGCGTTACAGAAAATTAGAAACAATAGTTTTTGACCCATTATATTGTGCTGTAATGAATAGGCTTGTAGGCCAAACAAAGGAACATGCAAGAGGCATGCAGGATAGAATTAAGCTCGCTCCCAGCCAAGCTCACACGTACAATAATCCTGCTGTGAATCACCTCTTTGTCCAAACCAGAGTGACCACAATTCCAGTGACTGGTTGTTCAACAGGAGTTGCCTTGGCAATGCCATGGCTGCTTCAAACCAGCAAAAAATAACACTCTAATACATTTTGCTTACGAACATATTACCCCAAATTTAGAGCAGTCCAGCAAATCCACTCCTCCTGCAGCATCACATACAATTTAAACCAGCGACAAAACTTGTAATAAACTCTGCATTGAAATAAATGTATACACAAATCACTGCTGATTATAGTCTTAAGGCAACCCATTTCCTGACCATTTACCAAACATATGGACTCGAAACAATGGCCAACTCCAAAACATAAATACTGTATTTTTGCAAAGTACTTCCAAATGAGTCGTTGCAGTGAGGGCTCAGTGGGGGTTTCAGTACTTCTACTTGGGTCCCAGGCAGGAATGTCCTCAACTACAGCAGCCTGCTGCACCTGGCCTGATAAAGGCCTCATCCCAAATGCTTAAGTATGTACCACATCATGACAGCAACACATGCTGTTAACTTGTCTAAATGCGGGAAAAACATCAACATTTCACTCTCACAGCAGTGCAGCAATTTTCTTACAAAGCGCTTCGATCAAAAGATGTCTGAACGGTTACTGTTTGACACAAGAGAGCAACACTGAACTGCCAGCTGCAGTTAAAGGAGTAATCTAGCGATTTAGTATTGTGCTTCCATAAAGCTGGGTGACTCACAAGAGTCAGACTGAAATCAGAGTGGTCAAAATTGAAGCAGCCTTGTGCCTCTAGCAAAGGTCAAGCTTTAAAAAAGACTAAATCTTACATTTCCCATAAGGCAACTCAATACCAATCAATCAAGACCAATGCTCCCACACAAAACCTTTTGGCTTTTTTAAAGAGATTATAATGTAGAAAAAGATGCTATACCACAATAATAATAATAATAATAATAATAATAATAATAATAATAATACTAATAAAGATTATTGTTAAACTGAAAAGTGTTAGATAACTACATTTGATTGATCATTGCAAAACATTTGTGTTCATTGGCCGATAGATCAATATCGGCCCTAAAGTATCAGTCAGGCTCTGCAACTCAATAATGTCCTTTACTGGACTGGTCCAGTCTCCTAAATGCCTCTCAAGCCAAAGCCAAGCCTCCCGAGCAGCGCTGCCCAAAAACTTTAACATTGGAGGGAAAAGACTGAAAATGAACAGTGGGCCACAGGCTAAAAGCAAACGGCTGTTATATTTTATTGTACTATGAGGATACAAAAATGGTACTATGACACAAAGTCCCCTTAACTGACTTATGTCCTGCAAAATGAATGTCTCTGCCTGCCATGCGCTGATTATGAAAAAGAACATTTATGACAATTAATGAGCATTTTAACCTCACAAAAAAAAACACACAAACATTTTATGATTAGAAATATACAATTTGTGATGTGCAGTAAATTATTGACCTGATATTGGGAGATTTATATTATCTGCTACATAATGGTAGCCAATAATATACAGCTATATTTGTGCATTGACTGAAGAAGTGCAGCATCTACACACTCCAACATAGTTTGCTGACAGCATGCTTGACGAAAGTTGGTTTGCAATCCATTAATAAACATTGAGAAAAATTAGTGGATCACTCTGTATTGACACTTAAACATTGAACTTTGGATGATCTGCCTATTTTTTTCTTCTTCTTTTTTTTTACAGTTTTAGAATAAGACAACACAGTTGTAATTTGCCATACATGTTCCAGGGGGTACAGAGTGGAGGGATAAAGTCTACAAGTTTTAACTTTAACAATCTCATTAAAGCTATGGTTTATTATAATGAGGAATAATAAGGACATTGTGGTTGCTGAAGTTTAAAAGTAAAGCGTTAGGCATTTCTGATGCATGACTGTCTTAGCACAGTTGCATGCATGTAGACTACAGAATTAAGTAAATTAAGTAAATTGAAGGAGAGGCCAGATAGCGTGGACATTATGAGACGGTGCTTAAATCTGAAATGAAATATTTAATATGAGCCTGGATTGCTGGTATTACTGCTTCAGACATTTTTATTGCATCTTGTCTAGGTTACCGAGGTCATTGACAAAGTGCAATGGCTGACTACATCAACCAGAATATTTCTGTTCGAGCAAGGACTTCTTGATTCAAGTTTGAGCAAGGGCATTAACATGATCTTTGCGGATTAAATCCATTAAGAATTGTTAAAAACCTCATGATGATAGTTAAGAATTATCTAACACATCCACTTTTATAATGTCTAATGTTAGGAGTTTCATCAAGCACATAGCATTTAAGCAATGAGTGTAGTCGATAAAACAAAGGCTGTAGACCATAAGTCAAAGTGACATGAAATGCTAAATGAACATAATGAAAAGTTGTCTTTGTTACAGAGCAATTTACAGTTGAGGCACTGAGCAGATGCTCCTACTATAGAGCAAGCAGTAAAATAAGTGAGCACTATACAAGCATCAATAGAGCCAGATGACTCAGAGGACTATGAAAACAACAAATGCTACAACATTAAACCAGATATGTCACTATTAAAACATCACTCCTGTCAGAAATTATGAAAATAACCATGTGTAAGCATAATAATCGCCTAATAAGAGGCTACTGCTATCCAGCTGGAGAGAATAATGACTGCAAAATGGTCATGAGCACTGACGGCAACAGTTAGATGAATGTTCAGTTCATATAGTAAGCTTTATTCAAGTAGGCACTTTTAGGAAATTGAGCAGCAGAACTAGCCCAGGAAGTGATTTAGGTGCTAACCCCTTTTGTTTCAACATCATCTGTGCCTGGATGTTCTCTTTTCACTGGGATGCACTTCCAGTCATGACAATCAGAAATCCAGCGTTTTCCTCTGACATAAACAATTCAGTTTAGACAAACATGTAATCAATAACACAGAAAAATGTGTTGGCAGCTATTTGCACATCGCTGAATTCTTTAGGTTACATTTTTAATTGGATAATCTGGTCATCTGATAAGGAGTCCGTTTGTGGGTGGTGGTATAGCTTGATTAACCACAATAAGCACAACACCATTAGGGCCAAAGTGACAGACTACAAATCACTATGAGAGCAGTCTATGTTCTGACCATTACTCTCCACTAACAGAGCCTGTCAAAGTGCTCACACCTTCTACTTTGTTTACTCTTTTCCCATGATGCAGTTATGTGCTCCAAACAAAAATGTAACTAAAAATGCAGACTCTCACTTACATTATTGTACGTCACACCAATTAATTTAAAAGGGAAACACCTCTGCTGGATGCGATTCCACGCATGACAACAAATGACAAGTTAAGACACAACAGCCTGCAGGCATAACAACAGCCCCACATATGAAAAGATTAGAAGAAAATATTAAATAGCTCTCATCACATCCTAGTTCCCAAACAATGACAATTGTGGCATTTAAAAGATTAATAGAGTCTGAGAAAACAATGCCAGAGCTTTTGAATATTTTGTAAATTTTACAGCTCATTTATTCTGTTATTCATGTATTATTATGCACCAATAGCTTGAAGATGAATTTAGGTTAGACACTCTCTATGATGGCTGTTTTTAAAACTGATATTCACATGTATCACTACATGTCCGGGCCCTACCTCGGCATGTAATTGCATAACAAAGCACAACATCACAATACCAGATCCCAATTTGTGTTTGCAAATGCAGCTGAAGCCACTTGAAACTCAATATCATGCTTATCAAATAAATATATTGCACTGGCCCCTGTCCAAGGCACTTGCCTCCCCGTGTTTGAACAAGAACAGAATTGACATTTAGTAAAAAGTTCAGCCCGGGAGTTATTCATGAGAAGGTGAGAGTAAAATATCAATATTACATTTAACATTTCATGTTTGATTTGCCTGCTGAAGGCATGTTTAATCAGGAGTTAAATGGGACCGGGCTTAGGGCTGGTGATGCAGGAGTAGTATAGCGATTTAATTGAGTTTCCCCCCATGGCATTCAACACCACATGCGAAAGGAATAAATGAATGAACCTACCTTCATCTTTCTATGAGTCCTCTAGGTGACCAGTGTAACGAATCCGGGGCTGAAAACAGAGGTTGAAGAAGCTGTTAGGCATTACAGACAGTGCCAACTTCCGTCTGCCACAACAAGACACGGCTGTGTTATGATGACATCACTTCTCCTGCTACACTGCTGGATGCCATGTAGAAGCTGGGCGGCAGACACACACACTTTAGAGAAACACATCGTCTGCACATGAAACCTCCTTGCAGGGCTTGTGGGATTCATTCTGCACTGAGGCTGTAATTGATTCGACGAGAAGAAGAAGGGGCGAAAAAAAGAAAAGTTGAAGGATCCTTCGCTTTCATAATCCCAACTAATGCAACGGGCTAATGGTATGCGTGCTCGATCTCTGGAGCCACATTCCCAAAAATATCTGTGTTGCAAAGTAAACCGCGGCAGGCTGATCACTCTCATTCGCAGAGCCCCTTAAAGCCGTTTATGTAATGCCCAGTGCGCTGTAGTCAGCCAGCAAGCAAGCAGCAGTCAGCAGCTCGGCTTGTGGCTGCGAAGGGGCGACCAAACGCAAAAGTAAAGAGGCGACTTCCTCCTTCGGTCCACGCAGCAAAATGCATGGATAATGGAGTGGTTCAGGATGAAGTGATGAGTACAGTGAACGCCGCACGGTGCTCGGCTCTTTGAGTACGGCAGCGTGGGGTGCCCGCTGTCTGCACTGCACTGACTATACCAACACTACAGCAGAGGATGACGCCATTTCTGTAGCTGACAGTCTGCTTAAAAAAAAGGGGGAGAACACTTCAGCGCACAAATGCTGGAAATTGCGGGAAACGGTGGTCGCGATTCACCTGCCCCCCCTCCCCGTTACAGCCATTTCTCTCTCGGAGGCGAATCTCGTGGTTTTACCACAAATACAGCTGCTCAGACACCGTTCATTTTCGATTTTCGCTTCCTCTCCCCCTTGTCTCGGCGCGCAGCTCTCTGCGGAGAGTCCACTCGACAGCGAAAATAGAGCGATAATAACACCGCTTATGGGCCGGCAAAGCACGGCCACCGAACCAGAACCTTTAGAGAAATGTCACGTCGGAAGCCGTGTCGCAATAACAGCGTCAAGTTGAACAAAGTGAGCCCGAGTCGTGCAGCCCCCTTTTAAAAGTCACTTTGTTTCTTCGCTAAATGCTCTCCGTGTCGACTGGTCTGGCGTTTTCGCTGACTGTTCACGGAGTAACGTCGCTTCTGACAAAGAAATAAGTCGACGGGAACGGTTCGCAACAAGGTCAAGCCCGAGGAAGACTCGTGAGGCTGCAACACCGCGTTAATACCGACAACATTTTATTGTTATAACAGGAGCCAAGGTCGCAGCCCTCATTTGAGGCTCCTCTCGGTCGCGGTGAATGATCGCGGAGGATACAATGTCATCCGCCCCAGACAATTTGCTAGACCAGCCGCTGCAAGTGAGTGATTGACCACCACCAGCAATAATGCACACGCGCACACACACACACACACACACACCCGGAGCCCCGTCTGTCTTTTCTCTTGTTCTAAACCCCACTACTGTGATCAACCAAAGCGTCGAGCCCATTTAAACCCTCTGCCCCGTCAGTTTGTTAGCGTGGATGTTGCCAGCTAGGAAATTTCGCAAAAGACTGGTCACGCACACACACACGCACACACACACACACACACGGCATTGAGCACAACACAAGTCCTCTCTGGGAAAATAGTCCACCTCGCATCTGGTAATAGAGCCTCAACTGATCAAACGATGAGCTCCTTGGTACAAGGTAGCCCATCTGGTCCAGAATACACTGGTCCAAGTCGACCGGGTGAAAGCTAACGACACTGTTGGCACAAAAGAAAAGCCTGACCATGCATTTTACCTGTTAAATTACACCGCTCGGTCGCTAGTCGAACAATCACATCCTGCAGCCATGTCAAGCGTAAACAGGTCGCCGATGGTTTCGTGTATTATCACTTTTGACGGCTATCAGGGAGCACCATGACAAGCGCTGCTCGACGACAACCTCTCCGAGGATTCCTCCGCTCAACAACACAACACTCCGGCGCCTGTCCAGCAGGCTCGAAACTATTCAACCCCGGAGTAGCATAACCTTTCACTGTGCTCATCAGCTTAATTTGGCTGGCTACGGCATAACTTTGTGATCGAGCTGAGCAAGTTTTTTTTGTATTCTCGGCCAACAGCTTTTTGCTGTCCAGTCGCCTAATTCATTCATTCCATAAAGCCCCCCTAAACACATCCCAGCATTAGTTAACAAGTTAGCTAACGTCAAGGTTGGCTTGATAGCAGCAGGGAAGCAAGCTAGTAAAATGTTCAAAATAGCGATGGCTTTGCCGAACAAAAGCAGGCTTACCTATACTGTCAAGTTGAGAAACACTCCTATTTTTCGACGAAAGTGTATTAGTAATCCATAGGAACATTTATGTGAAAAATCTGACAGGTTTTAGCGTCGTCCGTTGGCCCCCAGTTGATGTTGGATGCGGATGGGTAAAAGTCGTTTTCGCAGAGCGCTGCTGTTTGCCTTGTTGAGTAGCTCCTCTATAGCCTAGCTCTCTCTGTGATCCTCTCCCCCGCCTCCTGAGAATGATTGACGGGCGTCCTAATCCCGCCTCTCCCCAAAGCGCGCCCGCCTATTGGATGCCACAGTGAAGGGAGACGCCTTAGCAGCACATGATTGGCTGGTGCGAGAGAAAAATATCCATGGTAAGGTGTAAGAAGTAATCTTACTGGGTGGCTCTCACAATACAGGGAGGAAAAACACGGAAAAACTACAACTCCCAGTTTTGGAACACATATGTGTGTTCGATATATGTTACAGCGTGTCCCGCCCAACATAACGACCGCAAGGGAGGCTTGTCTTCCTGCTTTACTTATAGGTCGGAAGTTATAGCCGGGCAATGTAGCAACCTAACGGCAACACACAATGCGCGAGGCACCCATGTTACACCCCCCCTCCCCTCCTCCTTTGCGCCTGCTCTGTAAGGAGTATATATGTAGCTCATGAATGCTAGCCTGCCTCGAAAAGTGACAGCATAGTGCTCAGTGGTAACTATACTAGCCTAGCATAGCATGGTGAAATTAGCCAGTACCCGCGGACCTTAAAATGATATGAAAGTGTGGATGTGGCAGTCATATCGCGTGCCTTAGTCGACCAGCGTTGAAGTGGGAGTTTTTATTTTGACGAAGAAAGTAAGAAAGAAATGTTCGATTGTGATATACCGGCGCGTTTATGTTAGCCTGCTAACGCTAGCTAACTAGCAGTCTGGCTAACAGGAACTCAGGACCGGCTAGTCAGCGGACTGAACAGACAGCAGCCAAGGTGGGTGGAGTGAAGTTCAGTGGAGGGGACCTGAGGTGAACTGGTAACAGCAGCACCAGCATTTCAGTTCTCCTTTCTTTTAGTATTTGGGTCAAAGTAAGTTAAAGTTGATTCATGTTATCGTTTAAGATATTTGTAGGGATGGGGAAGTTTAAGGCGTTGTCAGCATGATGGGAAAACCTGCTGCCTAAGAATGAACACTTCTTTCAAACTCAATATCCTAACAATTCAAAGTGTAACGTTACGCATGCTATAGATATTATTGAGAAGTTGATGTATCTAATGGGAAACGACATACATTTTGATCTAGTCTCGTCAGGCACTTGTTGATGAAAATGTGTGTTTACAATGTGTCTGCAATGAAGTCTACAACTATAGCTAGTACTTTTGTACCTGAACTTGTAACTCTTTAGCTACATGCTAGGGTGTGGCATCTTTTCAAAAGCAACTATGACTCTGTAAATATAACAAACTGAAAGAGATCAGGCCTCCCTAATATTGCCCCATCTTTTGGTGGAAATGGAAATGCAGCTTTGTTTAATGTGATAGAAAAGGCCATGGCAGCGCGATAACTTAATTATGAGTAGCTGTGCGTCACTGTCACAAGCAGAGCTGCAGTGAATGATTCCCTTTTTTAACGGAATTCAGTTCCCTCATGTTATATTGTCAAGATAGAGGTTTCACACTATTTTTTTAGGTTGATTGGCTGATGACTTTTTAATAAAGTAAATCTAAAATTCAGGCATATGCAAATAATAAGTAGTTTTTTTTTTGTGATAATCATTAGCTGTCAAAGACAACCAAGCCTTTCTATTTTTATTGCTACATCATTCATAACCAGTTGTTGTGATTCAACAATCATGTCATTGTTGTAACTTATCCAGTCATGTGATGAGTGTGACATCATGCACTAGGGGGATATAATGGCTCTCCACATGTGTCTGGCACACAGTGCATCACATCATTACATCAAGAAAATGTGTCATCTCACTTTCTGATATCGTTAATTTCCTTGTTGGTTGTGTGTAAGGACTCACAGATGATGCACATATAGTTCCTGTGTATTGTGCTGCTAAGTGACTAGAAGCATTGTACAGTTATGTATCTGATGTCAGTAATGCTAAGATCTTTCTACTCAACACTGGTTCCTCGATCTGTCAGTTAAGAGCCAGTTCTAAGTTTGGTGCTGAGAAATAACAGATAAAAGAACCCAACATGAACACACCAAAATGATCACTAATTTCTACTAAACACATCTCCACTACTTCTGCTTACGCTTGTGTCATTGAGGAGTAGCAGCCTTTTAACTTTAAGAGCTCAGTAAGATCACTATTACTTTTGTAAACCAGCTCTCAATCAAGTTTTTCCTTACTCGAATCGAGGCTGTAAGGACAGAAGATGTCGTTCACTGTACACCTTGTAAAGCCCATTGAGGCAATGTGATTGTGATTTTGGGCTATTTAAATACAATTGATTTGATTTTTGAATCTCTTACATTATCTAATCTCTAAATTAAAAATGTTAGTTTGCAGAGGGTTGGCTTGATGGATTGAGATGGGTGAAGCTGAAAACGGCATTAATTACAGGACAATTTAAAAAGATTAATTGTCCAAAACAAAAATCCTTCCACAGATCTTTTTATTTTGACATTTTGTCATAAAAGGTTTATGAGGCTGAATAGCACAGCATATAAATACTTGGGGCTGCTCATTTATCTTCAAATATGACACAGCCTTTTGGTTTTTCTTATTTTTTTCTGTTCATTGTCCTCCACTATAGATTTGTGTAAATTTGAAGCAATGGACAGCGACCCGCAAGCAGCTTCCGAGCGAATTCTGCTGGAGCCATACAAGTACTTGTTGCAGCTGCCAGGTGAGTCTCTTTCCATGTCAGTGACTGCAGATTGGATTGAAGACATACAGACATGAATCTTAAAGGTCATCAAAAAGCTGTGTGAGCTGCTGATGAGTCCTAGAGCGATGCTTGATCATAACATCAGCAAGATGCCTAAAATGATGAATGTGATGGAATAGTAAACATTGAAGACACCTAACATGAACCATAATCTGCATGAGATGGGCGCGATGTCATCGTGTTGGTCAGTTTTAACCTAGCTTTGTGCTATCAGGAAATGCTTCTTGTGTGTGTATGTGGCACATTAGACTTGAACTTAAAGGACATTCAATTCATCCATTGTAGCTTGTACAGTTCTTTGTTTTACATATAATCATGGTAGTAGTATATTATAGTGCATTTGTACAACAATCATGACAGCTGACTAACATGGTGCTTGAATTTTAAATCTAATTTTGGCAGCAGCATATGGTCTCACTATGTAAAAGATGTTTTGTCATTCAGTCCTGAATTATTATATGGTTTCATTTTAACATCTCACTGAATAAACAGTAGATGACAGTTTGAATATAAACAGATTTGTCTTCATAATATCTTGTACTTCATCTGAGGCTGTATTTTACATACTGATGAGTCCAAATGGTAATAAAACAGAACAGTTTGAGAAATTAGAATGTGCATGTTTGTAGTTCTGTGTATGTTTAACATCCCAGTGTGAGTCTAATTTATCTTGACCGAGTGCTCATTTGCTACTGTTAAGGAGACAGACTTTATTTGTCCTTGTAGTTATGATTGATCACTTTTTGACAGTGTGGAAGTGACTGGCCTCACGTCAGAATTATATTTACGTAAATAGGACATGTCCTAAGTGTGTCAGTTAGTCGGATGTTTTCCTCTGTTGCAGTGCCACTGTGTCATTAAGGCTTGAAAGATACGATTATTTTGAAATCCAGCATCAGACATACTTATTACAGGGAAATGTAGGTAATTTTAAACACAAGTCTGCGTCATAGATTTGGTAAATATGTCTGTAGGTTTGCATGGTCTGGTATGTACTCACCCTGTCACCGTTTTAGATTGTGAATGTGAGCACTCAGCTGGAAATGGCTTTCAAGTAGGGGTCAAAACTTCCTTTAAGCCATGCTTTTGAACAACAGAAAACTTCCTGTCTCATTCAGAGCAGCAACAAGACTTTTCCTTTTTTTTGACTTCTCAGTAACTCGAGCCAGGTCACATCTCGCCTCCACTGTTGGCTAAACAGAGTTGGGTGCCCAGGCTGACCTGCAAGTTAACTCCAAATTAGCTCTGCAATACAAAAAAAGAAAGAAAGATGTAAATGTTTTGGACTTTTAGACCATTAAGTGACTGCTATGGATAGGTGGGATTTCATTATTAGAACATCTGTACAAGGCTGGCATTATTTTGGTCTCTCTGTTGTAAAGCTGTTTTTTGCAGCCGTTTTATGCTTCATGTCTACAGCAGCGAGGGTGAAATTGGTGTCATGTTTACCTGAAATTAAAACATTAAGACAAAGTTTCTAAGGCAATCTAATTTTCCTTTATAATTTGGTTTCTCTGGGGATATGTAGCTACCACGCACCAGCTTTGTTAATATAGATCTGAACAAAATGTTAATTCTCAAATATCAGCAACATAAGGATTGAGAGAAAAAATGCTAATGTCAGCAAAGCCTCAGAGTAGGACCCACTTTTAATGTAGAATGAGCTGATGATTGCAACAATAATCAGTGTGAAAGATGCAATTAAATTTGATCTTTATTGCTTTTGACTAACAAGCTTTTGTTTTCCTCCTCAGGAAAGCAAGTGAGGACAAAACTATCCCAAGCGTTTAACCACTGGCTTAATGTTCCAGAGGACAAACTGCAGGTAAGAAAGCAGCCATTTCAAGCCTCTTAACATTCAGAGTTGTGCAATGTTTATTGTTGCAGATTGGTCTGTGAAGGTGAAATGATGCTGTGCTCATTCTGAACAGGTAATTTAATTTGTAATGCAACAAGAGTATTCTGTTTCAAACTGAATGTAAATGTAAAGCTTGGACGAGAGTGTAGAGCATCCATGATTTATTACAGGAGGCTGTTAATGCAGCCGAGGATCAAGTGGAATGAAATGAAAACGCTGGAGCGATGCTTTCAAAATCAGAACAGTTACTCTTTTCTACATTTGTTTCATCTGTAGGGTGAAAAAGCATTCCCTTATTGCTGATTTCATGAATTGTTCAGGGTGGATGCATTTAGTTTGCGCATGTAAATGGTGCATACACTCACTTTTGAAGAGTTCATCTTGAGTAAGAGAAGTGTAGCCCACAAAGGAACCAGAGGGCAGAGAAAGTCAGAAACAAGCTGATTGGCTACTATACAGATAGTTACCTACTTAAACATCCAGCAGATTTGGACCAATATCATCATCCCATTTGAGCCACATTTATAGCCATCTGAAAAGTGCACGCCCAATATTAACCCCTTTATTTTATTTTTTTATCCTACGCTCTAATGATGTTCTACATTCTTCTGTCCCATCCCCCTGCCCCAACGCATTTAATTGTATTCCCAATCCTTGTGAAGGCAAAATAATGCCTGAAATTTAACTAAAGTTCACAGTGAAGTTGCTGCACTTGGTACTGCTCCTATAACCCACTGCAGGCTGGCAGGGCAGGAGCACAGGTTGCTGATGTTAGCCTATCATGCACTGCTATGGCCAGGTAATGAAGCCGTGTTCTTTATTTCATCACTTGATTGATGGCATGAAGTTCGGAACAAATTGTGAGTGTCCATGCCTTTCCTATCTCCATCACATAAATGGCAAATGTCATTGTAATAAAATTATCATTGTCAGGGTAACGCTAGAGAAATCACGACAGCTAAAGACGTCATATTGGAAATGTCTGTTTATGGAAATTACATCGATGACATCTGATGATGTATGAGGATCTTTAATGGATGTCCAACTTCAGAGGGGGGAATTTTAACCACTACCCCTTGTAACTGCGCTCTCAGGGGCAGTTTGGCACATGAAGATGAGGGGTAGGGGTATGTTTTGACACTGCGAATTGAGCCCTCATTTGCTAAATGCTCAGTTTGTCTATGGTTTGGTGCTGGGTAGGTTTTTTACAGTGTGTTTATCACACAGTGTGTGTGTGCTTTTTTTTTTGTGTTGGTCTTTGACTGAATATGGCTACTCACTGTTGCCTAAAACGGAAACAAAAAGCTAAAAGAGAGCAAAGAGTTTTGTAGAGCTGCAGGAATTGGTGAGTTGTGGTTTCTTTTTCTTCTTTTATTGTTTGAGATGACTGTGAGGTCTGACTGTTTGACTGTTGAAAGGTGCAACCAATTAGTCCATTTCCAGACCTCTGAATTGCCACCCACGTCAAACATTTTTGGGGGTGATTTAAAAAGGTCTGGCATTGCTCTGGTGGATGGTTGTTAAGCCAGTTGTAGGACCGACCAAGCCCTAAGTCTACAGTTGATGTTGGTAACAATACCAAGCTGTGTCAGATCAGAGCTTATTATGTTCATTTCACATTTCTTCTCGCGTCCAGAACAGAACGGCAGAGTTCCTTTTTGAAATTGAATAAAGAATAATGAAGGCACGGTTTACATACAAATGCAGCCGAGAATTAGTCAAATATGTGAAAATACACACAATACACAAAAACACTACTGCCCACTGTGGATTTATTCATAACAGTTGGACTGTTCGCTCTCTCTTCTTCATTTTGAAAATACACTTCGCTCTGTTACATCTACTGTTTCATTTCAAGGTTTCAACTCATGACTCGGGGCTTTTAAGTAGCTCAGCAGTGGTGCATTTGTAATCACATCTCAAAATTATGTTAAAAAGAAAAGTGAAACAAAAGGAAAGTAAAACAGTAGCAGCTAACTTAACTGTTGGTGGCTGGGATACAAACAAAATAAAGTGCTATACAAAAGACAATAATACAGTCATCAAAGGCTGAAGGGGAGAGGAACCTGCCCACAAAAAACTGTATTTGCACCACTTCAATAAAGATGAGTGATATAAAACAGGATCTTTGTCAGATAATACGTTCTCCACTTCCACATCTGCTTTTTCATCTCACAAAGCTTCTTAGGCAGTAATTAACTATCTTTTGCCTGTTTTATAGAAGTTCTATGTTGTCTTTCCCTTTTCCAAAGAATAGCTTTTTCCTCAGGGTTAAGAATGTGCTTTGCAACATGGGCAAATAATGTGCGCTGAATTCACTTCACTGTTTGTCATTCAAACCGTTTCTATTTCCTGTTTTGTCAGTTGTGTTCAGGACACGTCTTTGTCTCTTACGAGTTTGTATGCATGCTGGTCATGTGACGCCTCACTACTACTGATACAACTACAACTGGCTGAACACGACTCTTTATTCATGAATATTCACCCATGCCAAATCAGATTTCTCCGTTATCTGCTGCCTTTCCCTCTCCTTTTACTATTTCACTACATCATCTTAAAAGGATAATAATCTATTTGAACAGAGCGTTTAATAAGGAAGAGTAGTATTATTGGTGGGAGTGGAAGACTTCCATGTGAGTTGAGGTGGTCTGTAAATTATATTCACTAAGCACTTTAACTTTCTGCATGTGAGCTGCTATAAAGCAAATTCCTGTGAAATTGTTTTGATCCCCACACTAGAATCAATTTGGTGTTTCCATCCAACTTTAAAGACAAATTTTAATGTGATTAAAGGAAAAGCAATGCTTTAATCACTGCAAAGGGAATTGTATTAGTTTTTGTAGTTTAGTTGTTTTCAGTCCAGGGTTTTCCCTGAATATGACTTCTCTGCCTAACAGGATATTTTGTTTATTGAAAGCTGATATTGCATGATAAAATGCAGTTAACGTCTTATTTTGAAAGTGGGATGATGGTGCTATAGTGGAGTATGATGGCAGGCAGCGCTATCTTTTAAAGAGATTCCTAAAATCAGTGCTGGTCTGTGCTTTTTGAAGGTAAATGCATAGGTCATGGTAGGATATTGTTTTACTGTTCAGTATATTCCCCATGGTGCAGTAATTCAGAATGAGAAGGAAATATTTGGCATCATTTAGACACTGTTTGTGTATTTTAAGACATACTGCAGCCACATTCATCTCTGCTGAGAGCCTACTCCTTCAGCTTCTCGTGTTCCTGATCACTTCTGCGAGCAAAGGATTAACATGATTCAAGTCCCAAGCAAACATACGCCTCCACTCATCCATTACAGTGTTGTAACATATTCTTGGATGCTGCCTGATTAGATTGAAGCATGCTGATTGGCATTCCTGCTTTTCATACAGTTTCATTTTAGCCATTTAGGATTTATTGGTTTTAGTAAGCAGCAGGACGGTTCCCACTGTCTGTTTATGGAGATCAGCCCACTGACCTTATTAGACGGATGGCATTGGCATTGTTTATGGCTGAATACTGGTCCTGTGTCCAGTTATAAAGATAGGGAGACTAATGTGTGTTTTCTCATTCTACATGACTCTCACAGTGCAGAATGCTAAGTGCTGAGACTGTCGGGTCTCATCAGGTTTGCTTCTCAACAGGTCTCCCTATCTCCTGAATGTTTAATAAACCCTCCCCCCAAATAGAGGAATCTTCAGCGATGCTCAGAGGTCGCGCTGTTGTCTGCTGTGGTCATTTCATCTTCCAGTGCACAAGAAAGTCTTCCCCCGATGTGATGAAAAGAAAAATAGTTGCATCTGTGTGAAGGAGTAATAAAGTTGTCAGCTTCTTCTGAGGAATTATTGAATATTATAGATGAGTCTTGTCATGTCCGCCCTCCTCCGGCTGCAGCATCCATCTCACACTTTGTATCAGTGGAGAGATACTTAATCACAGCTTTCACACTGCTACTATTACAGTGAGTTGTGTGTCTACAAATGAATGAATTCAGTTTGCAAAATTAATAAAAGCAGTGACTCAACATTCAGAGTGGCATTTTTGATTATATTCACATTTCATGCTGCTACATTTCTCAACTGAGGTGCTGTCATTTTCAATTTAGCAGAACATGGGCTCCATGAGACTGTAGTGATGTGTTACATGAAGAGTTTTCAGTTTAAATGATAGGTTTCTTGATGTAGACTAGCTGGAAGTTCATATGGACAATATTCATATGAGGATTGTGAGCAGATCTACTTTGGTTCTCCTGATAATTTCACCTCAGACAGAATTTGCTTGTGATGGTACAGCAGGTAGTCAAGGTTTAATTTTACCTCACATTTCAAAGGACTATCTCCCCCTTTGTCTCCCCCCGTCTCTCTCTGTGTGTAGCAGCTCTGTAAACTTCTGCTGAACCCGTCATGCAGACTCCTCTTGTCATCATCAGCACGCTGCTGCCAAGAAGTCGCCTCCATGGAAACAACCATGCCTACAGAAAGACAGAAGCGGTGACAGTGGCACACTGTCTCATTCCTTTGACAATGATTTTTTTATCCCCCCCCCCATATGTGCTTCTCTGTAGTGTAGTACAGTACAGGTTGAGGCGGTTTGGGAAATTCCCTCTTTAAACATCAGCTGCCTGTGACCTTTATCTGACTGGCATCCTCCTGTTCTCTGTGAAAGTGTAGAAAGGTTAGCTTTTTATTCTGTCTGCTGTCTTTTACTTGGATAACTTGTGTCAGTCATGAAAATATCGGCTCAGGCCTTTTTCTAAGTATTAATGTTAATGATGCAGAGCGAGAGTACAGTGTAGATATAACCTGTAAAGTGTCAGAGGGTTCAACGAAACAAAGCTGTGATGACGGCAGACAGTGATGTAGTGAAGCTTGGATCAGGCTAATACATTTGCATGGCAGGGTTTCCTCAGGAAATAGTTCAGAGTTAGTTGGTGAGACAGATCCTGATATATCTCATCTCGTGATCAATTTAGTTAATAGATGACAGCCTAAACAACAGCCACACTCATTAAATATATGACCTTTGGTGGAATGGCTCTGCTGCTCTTTCCCCTGAATGTTAATGTTTCATTTCATAAAAGTGTATTAATTCTTTATGATGACTGTGAAGGTGTCACTTGTTTCACGTTCTATAAAACACTGCAGGAAAACCCTGTATTGCAAATGAGCTGATTGTTTCAGCCTCCTTTATCACATTGTGGAAAATTGTCTTCAGCTTCACCACACAGCATCAAAAACAATACAAGATAATCGATGAAGACAAACAAAAGGATACAAACCACATAATTTAAATAAATGCAAAACATAAATCCAGGATTAAGATTATACTGTGGTTTCTTGAGCATTTTTACTCAAATTGGTAGGACATCTGCAAGATTTTGTTATTTTCGCACCAAAACTGCTGTTCAAATGAGAGATGATGACACAATCCAGTAGGCATGGTGTGTGATCATGCGGGATGAACGTGTTAAAACCTTGGCTCAGCTTAAGCTGACTCAGGTGTGTTTTTCGATGGTTGGTACCTGCTGTAGTCCCTGTAAGTAAGACAGATTTCTGCATGCACATAACCTCAGACGAGAAGTTGTCAAGTACAAATGCTTTGTGACTGTACTTCAGTAGATTTGTCAGGTTCATAACTTTTGACTTTTACTCCCTACATTTTAACAAACATATATCTGTACTTTCTACTCCTTACATTTTCAAAACAGGCTTGATACTTTAGTTGTATGTATTTGAGGGAAATTAACAATGATTTTTATTTTGCATCACAAGACTGATTTCAGCTTTATATTACACATGGCAGACATAACGAGACGGAAACAGAGGGAGAAGGGGACCCCCTGCAGCCCTGTGCCTGGATTTTTCTGTTTCCTCAATGTTTGGCTGTGCTCAGCATTAACAACCCAAAATGTCAGTATCTGACGTCCTGGGAATGAGACTCAACAATCAACTATCTTTCTGGTGCCTTTAAGAGCAGCTTGGACAAATCCCGCTGATCCTACCTTTTAAATTTAATAGTCTTTAAATTCTACTTATATGACGTAAGCTTCAGTTACTTTTGCCTATAGAAATGTACTTCAGGGGCATACTTTTTACTTTTTTAACTTTTGAGTACATTTCGCAGAGTAAAGAAGTTGAATCAATACTTCTACTTTTACCAGTCAGTTTTTACACAAGTATCTGTACTTCTAGTTGAGTAAAGAATGTGTGGACTCTTGCCACATCTACACATAACTGAATCTTCTGCTGGAGTGTGTTTTCTCCTCAATATATTGGACTCTTTTGTTGTGAAGCAGTGTCCACATTCTTAATGGACCACTGATTGTAGCTTTGGCAAACAGTGAGTTTCTGAGTCACCTCTGGTAATAATCAATGGAGTCTTGCAGAGCGTTAAACGCTTCGGACACGTTAATGGCAGTATTAGAGTAGCAGCCTGACCAGTTTGATTCCTTGGAGTCTCTAGACGCTCCAAAACTTTGAAAATTGTTGGTGCTTGTGTTCAGGTTTGATTGCTACTCTTATCTGAAGCTGTTGTTGTGATTTTTGGGCTCATGGGGGAATTGTAATTTACAAAGACCACAGTCTGCAATGAACCTTGGCATCCATGAGCACGTTTCTGGCTACATAACACTTGTCTTGTTCATGTGTGCATTCATTATAGCTTTACCCACAACCCCCCTCGCTTTTAGAAGTGGCTCACTGAGGTTGCAGGGCAAGCAAGTGTCGGGACCCTGCAGAAGGAAAGGTTGTATTTGGCGGATAAACTGCTCAACTGGCCCAGCCTTGGCCATCTGCCTGACCCACTGAGTCTCTCTTTGTGCTTCCCCAGCACCATACAAACAGCTTTCATTACGGGGCCACAACACTTGCCTTTTAAATCAGCGGAGCAGTCCAGCAGGCTGCACGGCCAGCGCGAGACTGCAGACACCTGTTGGCAACCCTGGCTGTTTTGTGTCAAACATGGAAATGAAAATTAAGATGTTTTTGGTTCAGTTTGAGGTTTCCCCTGATGGAAACAAGACATTAACTGTCTGCTCCACTGATAGATGAACTAATAAATTATTGCAGTGAATTGTCTGTTAAGCACGTGTCCTGCCTCTTGGAGAGAAAGACTCAACAAGAATTCTCCTCATTTACGGCTAATGTTAACTACTGAGCCCTGTGGTGAAAGTGTGCACATGTGAATAGATGTCTAAGATCATCATGCCACTTTTGTGCTCTCTTGGTCACATCTTGAGTTGTAGAGCAGATGAGATACAATGGACAGCAGTCCTGACAATCTCTGAATGCGACTGTGTCTTCACTCAACTCGTCCCTCTGACTGACTGCCTCGTTTGTTTCTGCATCAACTATTTTGTCTGCTGATGAAGACCCACTAGTGCAGCAGCACAGACGAGAGTGTAGACATGGCACCCTCTGCTGTATACAAGTTGTAATGCATAATTTAGACAGAGCTCCTGAGGACCTGTTACTGTCTTTGTCACCAGTCAAGAGGAGGGAAAGGATGTTTTCTCAGCATACACGTCATTGTAACGTGTCCTGAAATTAGTGCGGCGCAACATAAAAACCTGAAATACTATGAAATGGAAATGGAATGGTGACGAGTTTTTTTTTTTCAGGCACAGTTATTCTCACCCACCAGATGGTTTGTTACACAGAACCATCTGGGAAGTCGCCCTTAGAAACTGTTTGTAAACGGACAGGCCCTTTTGAAAAAGTACTTGCCAGGTCATTGGAAGAACCATCTGTCTGTCATGGGTGAACTTAAACCAATCGCATCAGCAAACCATATCATGTAGTAGGAGAGCGCTATCAGTGGAACCAGTTAATCAAATTCTTATCGAATCCAGGAAGTGGAGAAAAGCCTTCAGAGCTCTTCTGATATAACTGATGGTATAACAGCCATCTATTCTACACAAACCTATTTAGGATTGTTGTTTCAAGCGAACAGTCACTTGTCATCTCACCTGAACCACACCCATGGCTGCCAGTAGTTGGTCAGAACTACTTCGAAACCTGCCTAGATGGATTTGTGATATCACATGATGATGTGATCTGAAAGATCCAGCCGCCTCGCTTTGTAAAATGAGTCTCAAACTATGCATTAATTTCTGCAAAATGTTGTGTGTTTGTGTCATGTTCAGGTGATCATCGAGGTGACGGAGATGCTCCACAATGCCAGCTTGCTCATAGATGACATCGAGGACAGCTCCAAGCTCCGGCGAGGCTTCCCCGTCGCTCACAGCATCTACGGCATTCCCTCCGTCATCAACTCTGCCAACTACGTCTACTTCTTGGGCTTAGAGAAGGTGCTGACCCTGGAGCACCCTGAGGCTGTCCGAGTGTTTACCCGGCAGCTGCTGGAGTTGCACCGCGGTCAGGGTCTGGACATCCACTGGAGGGACACCTACACCTGTCCCACTGAGCAGGAGTACCGCAACATGGTGCTGCAGAAAACAGGAGGGCTCTTTGGCCTGGCTGTTGGCCTGATGCAGCTCTTCTCAGACTGGAAACAGGACCTGAAACCCCTCCTGGACACCCTGGGCCTCTTTTTCCAGATCCGCGACGACTACGCCAACCTGAGCTCTCGTGAGTACAGCGAGAACAAGAGCTTCTGCGAGGACCTGACCGAGGGCAAGTTCTCTTTCCCCACCATTCACGCCATATGGTCGCGTCCGGAGAGCACCCAGGTGCAGAACATCCTGAGGCAGCGCACGGAGAACATGGACATCAAACGTTACTGTGTGGACTACCTGGAGAAGGTAGGCTCGTTCGCTTACACCCGCCAGACTCTGCGGGACTTGGAGATAGAGAGCTACCGCCTCATCAGGGAGTTTGGGGGGAACCCTCAACTGGAAAGCCTTGTTAAACACCTCAGCCAAATGCATCATGAGGCTGAAGATGCAGCAGAGTCCAGTGCTGAGTCACAGTCAGGCTACAACCAATGACCTCATCCTACTTCACATACTCACCCCCTGCACACTCCACTAACACAGAAACTTTCCCACACAGATACTGGTATGTTATATTCACAAACTATTTAATGACTCACATTGAAAAGCCACGTTTCCACCCAGAGTCAATCTTTACTCCCAGGGACTAAAAGGTTCCTTCATCCTGTTGTCTGCATCCCCATTGCAATCTTTTACTATATAACAATAAGGTCTGGACTTTGTTGGCTGTCTTATGCTCTTTTTTTTCTGTAACTCCATGTTAGTGTTTCAAAGCACAAAGCACAATGAACAAAAACACAAACCAGTTTGTGGCTACAGATTTTAAAAGAACGGTGGCTGAAATAAATGGTTTGAGTACCAGCCCAATCAGCAGTGTTCTGTGCTGCAAGCCCAACTCCCAAAGTTCCTTCTCTATTGGAAAGTACAAACCCCCCCCATGACTGTTTTTTGGGGTAAAATTATGTCCCTGTAACCTAATTTAGCCCCTGGTCCTCCAAAGGTTTCTAGTCCCTGATGTTCCTGTGGTGGAAACATGGCAAATCATTACACTTGAATTCTGGTAGACAGTTACAACTGTGTTCGGCAGCTACAAGACAGCCCCAAATGTTGCCTCTTTATTTTGTGTCCTCATTGGCATTCTTCAAAATTTCAAGTACACATCAACAATTTTTGGCGTCCAAGTGTAGCTGTGCTGTCAGTGGGAGAAATCAATTAAAATACGAACCAACTTGTTACGGTTTTTGGTTTTCTGAGAATGAACAATAACAAGTGTGCAACAAAGCTTCAACGCCTTCCTTTTGATGTGCACAACAGTGCATATAAATGTATTTTTTTAATGTTTTGTCAAAATCATCATGTGAAAACAGATAATCTAGGGCAGAGTGAATGCTGGGTGCTTTTTCTGAAGACCCTGTTTTAAAGAAGACGTGGATGTCTCGAGTGTGTGATGTGTGATTTAGGGATCCTTTATCATTAAGCTGCCGGAGTGCCAATCTTGTAGAAAAAAACCTGTGCAACTCAGTTGTCTACTTGTTATGTAACATGCTGGCATTATATGCAAAGTAGAGCTCATGCTGTTTCTGCTCAGCTGTACATGAATTCTCTGTTGATGCTTGGGTTTATTGCAGACTGTTTCCATTCTCAGATTCAACACAGTTCTTCACAGCTCTAATATTTTATTAGGGGGGTATTTGAAAGTAGACACTGTGCTGAAGTTGACGACTTATTTGCATCTATTGAATAAAAAGAAAACCTTCAAAGATGACCTGCGGACTTGTCTCAACTTCTTAAACAAAATGTCACAAGCAAACCGGCCTTGATGCCACAGTGAGATGTCATTGTTTTGAAGACGTTTAATGTGACGGGTGAAGAGAGGACCCTTCTCTAGAGACGAGTAGCACCATCTACTGAGCACACAGGGGTAATTGAAAATCAAGATGTGTGACAAACAAGAAGTTTGTAAGTGTGTCTTTCTGACTTAAACAGATCTCTTCCTACACCGGACCTGATGTTTTATTCAGGAACATTTACACCACACACGCAACAAAACACTGAGCCATCATTACCCATAGTGTATGTAACAACAAGCCCTCTTGTGTTGTAAAAGATCCATGCATTTATTTTTCCAAGGCAGCTGTTGCTGCATGCTGAATAGTACAGACTGTGAGGCGAACCGGCCGACTCGAGTTATTACAGAGCTGCCTGCCATGTGCTTTGTTTTGAGCAACCTTGACTGAATGCTCACACAGGCTGCTTGTTATAGACGTGCTCCTTTTCTAGCTACAAACCTGGTCTGAAACACAAGGCACCAGTCATCTAAATCCTGTATTATCTGCGGTTTCTGTTAATACTGTTGTGAGTTTTTCCTCAGCTGCGGACAGAGGCTATCTGTCCCAGACAGCTCTGTTGACTCGGTGAGGCTCTCGCTCTTGACAGCTGCAATTCGGATAATTATGAGTCTTTCAGATTGAATTGTGGCTTCTCTGAAAATACATCTATTCATCAAAATGCCAAATTCTTGAAAATCTGAGGGGAAGCAGTTCCTCTCCTAATTTTCCTTCCAAGCAGCCACAAGTGCAGGGAAATGTGATGCAAATGCGTTCCTGATTTGATAAACAGACGTATGAAGTGGCTTTTGCAGAGCTGACTTAAGTCCATCACAATAATCAAAGCCTCTCACGGTTCTCATTTCTTCTCTCTCTCCGGTGCTAGGTCGGCTAGATTGATTTTCTCCACCCACAGCGTCTGAGTTCTGTTTGAGAGCAAAACAGAATAGCTTTTGTGTGAGGACCGACGTGGCTCACTCAGTCTCCCTCATCCTCTGCAAGCTTTGGATTATTTATCACTGGGCTGCACTTTACACGTTGGTGGTGTTTTGTTGTTGCACTTCAATAGATTTCATAAATATTCTTGTGGCAACAACAAAATCTTGGAAAACCTCATTGCTCAGAATGGCAACGATGCTGTGTTTAAAAATTACTCACTTGAACAAAGTTTCCTGAGATTGCTGTTTTCACTTGGTGCACTTTGCTTGACAGACGTAAACACATTTTACACTTTGGAGATGTGAGCTCTTCACTGTAGGGCTGCTGAGCGGCTCCACCGGAGCAACTGGCACTACGTTTTATTCCTCTACAAGAGCCTCAGAAGGAAACCACCAACCCCACTGCTGAATGCTTTCAATGTGACATTTGATTATAAAGCTGCAATAAGCAATATTTTTTAGCTCTATATTCCAACAGTAATCACTGTTACAGTGTGTTTGGCCAGTAACCCATGACTCTCCACCCTCTGCTCATGCAGTAAAAGAGAAAAATAAATGTTCTGGTATCCCTGCCCACTTTATCCAAGAGGCGGGGATTGCTAACAGCAAAATGGACAGGAAGTTGGCTAAAGCGGCACTTTTAAATGTTTAAAAAAAGAAGGAAAATGGCCAGCAAAATGTGAAGAAATGACAGTTGTGACTTTATGTCAAAGGTGTTAGCATGTTAAGTTAGCATGCTAACTAGCTAGCACTGTAAACGCAACAAGGACTTTACATTAAAACCTGGATACAGTGTAGGATGGGAAGCCCAGTTAATTCCTTTGAAAACCGCTCAGCGCATGAAGCCAAATAACTTCCCAGCGATAAAATTACCCAGATCTTCCATTTTGTGCAGCCCATAGATCACCGCAGCACACCAGAGACTTCCGCCGACCGAGCCAGCCTACGCCTGGTTTACTGCCCGGCTCACTTGAATGGAGATAAAATGATTCATCTTGCGGCTCTTCTAAACCTACCAAATTTTAGTGGGCCAAATTATGGTAGTAAGAATGACTGAATAGATAGATGTGTGGAGTTTGCATGTTCTCGGTGGGTATCCCCCATCATAACAACATGTGAGCCAGCGCTCTTGACCAAGGCACTGGCTTTGATCGGGTTGGTCCCCGAGCTGGCCACTACTCCTCAGGGATGGGTTCAATGCAGAGAACACATAGGACTGACGTAAGATAAAACATGATGGGGTTGAGCAAACATGTCAACCAGTTCATCAGTGTGACACATTGATGTTTTTTCAGTTGCTTTTGGACAACACCAGAGCTCCACGGTACATAACAATAAGCTCAAGGATCAGATCATTGGTGGTTTGGGCCTTAAATTGAATTGAATTGCTTTTGGAAAAAAAATCAAATATTGGCAGACTAATCCCTTAATGTCACAGTCTTATTAAAGAGCGTTCTTTAGTTTTACAGTATTTATATCAGTGTGGTATTCATGTCACTGCTCCCAGAACGATTCATGTCCTCATGCATAATTCTGCCAGTTCGCACTTGTTTGTAAAAACCTCACTGCACCCACCCCGCGTCCCACTGGGGATGAAGAGGAATAACAAAGTACTCACTTGTCTCCACCTGCAATTATTGCAGCCAACACAAAGCTGTCGTCTTTGAATTGAAAGTGACGGTTATTGTGTGCTGATTAAAGGGAGAGGATTGTACATATTAAGTTCAGTTTATATATTTTAAGTTAGTGAGCTGGTTAAGAATTGCAGGAAATGTAAAGGTATGATAAAGAACATTTTCCTCAGACATATTACAAAAGTAAAAAAAACTCTACACGGCTACTATGACGAAATATTAGCTTCCCATCCACCAAAAAATTAACGACCATGGTTTCCGCCATTTCTGAAATTGTTTGCAAAGATCACAACCCGAGGCCTTGGAGCTTTGATAATGTTTCCATAGACGAGGTCATGAATAGTCCATGAACTCCACTCGTGAACACGATAACCACAACCCCGTTTGAAGGCAGCATTAAATCTGAATCTTGCAACCTTGTGCGAGCGCAAAAATAAATTGCTGCGGTGCCCTTTTAATGCTCAACCGAGGGCAGATAGATTTACTTAGCTGACATCATGACATTTATTCTATACATGGAGTTGCATCAGGTTACATCAAATGATTGAGAGGTTTCCGAGAAATCTCATCATCACACCGCTGAGCTAATTCATGATCCTCTTAAGACAGAACGAGTGTCAGTAATGGCTCTGTAATGGTTCAGTAACCGATTCAGAGTGAATGACTAATTATCTCTCACAAACACTATCATGGTAAATCTGCAATGTCACTGCAGAAGGGCTCGTAAACCTCAATGATTCACTCAGTATTTCCATCACTTTGTCAAAGACGGGTCTTAATATGAGTGCAGTCTAATGGGCAACCTTGGACCCACTGTATCACCAACTAACCGATCCATAGTGTCACACGTTTCACAGCTGTGTTCCGCAAATGTTTGCAAAAAGTGACAGCCGTAACCTTCCCAGGCCGAGACGCTGTGGCTGCTATGGAAATGAGAGAGAGAGCTGTGGGTGCGACTTCAAATTGTGACTGAAAATGTTGCCCCATTAGGGCATAGTTGTGTGTCTAATAATATCTCCTCATGCCTGTGAATCAGAATCAGTCAGAAATACTGGTTTTAGATGCCGGGTGTCATGAATAAATGATTTCCTCCTCGTTTTAGCGTGCACAGAGGAGGGGGGTGCTGGAGAAGTGGGGGCTGATTGACAGCAGTGTGTAACACTGTGAGAGGAGAGTCTAAGAATCTGGGGTTGTTAGAATGAGTATGCAGATGCACGCCACTCAGCAGACTGTATGCTCCTCTCTAAGATCTGGGATAGCTGTGCCTGATTTGAATCCTGGCGTCTTTACTTCGACACCACAAGTCGGTTTCAATTTGATCTATAATGTGCTGTATGTTTCCAGAGTGCTGTGAAAATTAGACATCAAGTGTGACACATGCCCACACTGGTGGCATATGATCTGTAAAGTGGTACTATGCTTAAATCGTAGTTACTCTGAAACGCCTAAAACACTGAATCCTTGTACCACCACGAGGCACTTCTACGTGATGCTGAGTCAATGCTAGTTAATATATAATAAGCAGCTGCCCATCCGGAGTCAGCTGTCACCACATTGTAACTGAGAATTCATACTTCAACTTAAAATAGTTAATCAAAAGTGATATAGTACAAGTACTGTTGTTTCAAAAGTAAAATTAAAAGATATATACATAAATTAGTTACTCAAAAATAATGATTAAATGGCTGGAACAGATCGCTAACGTTAAAAGATAAAAGCATGCAACAGCTAAAAGTAATGAATTCAAAACAGCTTTAAGTGATCAATAAACAGCTGAAATAGTTAGCTAAAAGTAACATTCATTGATAAATAGTTGAAATTGTTGAACGTTGCCTAAATATTTGGAAAAAAAAACAGTTGAAATAACGTCAGGTCCAAAGTAATGGATAAATAGCCTGCATGAAATAGTTAGCTAAAAGCAGAGAATATAGCTAAATGTAATGAATAAACCATTAAACAGTTAGCTGAAACTTAGCTAACTGAATAAACAGCTGCAGTTGAAATAGTTTGCTTAAAGAAACGTTAATGGAAAAAAATATGAAATAGTTAACATTAGCTAAACAGTTAGCCTAGCTAAAAGTAATATTAACGGATAAATACACAAATTAGTTAGCTTAAATTAATGATTTCTTAAGTTAAAAGTAATAGATAGATTGTTCACATAGTTCACTAAAGTAATTCTTAACATAAAGATAGCTAAGTAGAAGGTCTAATGGATAAACAACTTGAAATAGCTAAATGTCATGAATTTACAGTTGGTAGTTAGCTTAAACCAGTCACTAACAAATAGTTAAGTAGTCAGCCTTAATGATAAACAGTTAGAAATATCTATAGGTGCTAAATAAAAAAATAGTTAGCTAAAAGAAATAGAAAAAGAAACAGAAAAGGCCAAGGAGTAGGCCTGATGGATAAACAGTTTGATGTAACTAAAAGTGATGAATAAAGAGCTGAAATAGTTTAAAGTAAGGGATAAACACTTCAAATACTTGGCTAAAAGTGATGATTAAACATTTGAAATAGTTGGCTGAAAGAAACAAATGAAAGTTTGAAACAACCAGCTTCATGCCAAGTGGAAGTGGTGTGAGCAGGCTCTGATACAAACATGACCAAACTGACCGTGACAATCAACTGCACGAGAGAATACTGACAAATGATATGGTTTCATATAACAGAGTGGTGTCGGCTGTAGTCAGTGGTTTTTTTTAATGGATTTTCGTAAGCAGAGATGTCAAAGTCATGCGACCGCAATGTAGACAGTTCATAATCTGGCATTAGCTTTTTACTTCTAGCAATTTAATTTACGCTTTGAAAATCACAAAAGTGCTGTTCATCCGTATAAATGTCATAATTGTGTGTTTGCTGCAGAGATTAATTTGGCAAGAATCAATAATCCAATTCAGAAATCCCATAGGCTTTTTGACGAGGTTGAACCAGGGCGATGCGAGCTTCCATGTTAGCCTTCAAGAACATGTCATCTCTACACCACTCTGTGTAT
>OMLP01002741.1:1873-14868 GCA_900302685.1 Spondyliosoma cantharus | reverse complement strand
ATTGCCCCAAACCCATCCATGGTCCTGAATTTCAGTTGTCTAAAAGTTGCTCAAATGAGCTCTGCTGAGGTCTCCTGAGAGCAGGCTGTTTCTGTGCCTGCACCTTTAAATGCTAATGAGCTCCGTCTGTCAACGCCTACTTGGAGAGCCTTGCCCAATGGCTTTGCGTGCTACACGTCCCTCAGGGAGACGATGCCTCTTACGCTAGCCGGTAGCATGCGCTAATGTTTACGGTGGATGTATCCCTATGGCTCCCGGAGATGCTTTTGTTCAACCACACAAGTTTGACCCAGAAGGAGAGGCTTCTGAAGAAACACAGACTCTGCGGCTGCAGCAGGACGTTTCAGAATGGTTAGTGTGTCTGAATAATGTTAGTTTGTTCGTATGTGTTGTTAGAATTACTACCATGTAGCTAATGGCTAACAGCTAGCAAAAGCTGTGTTCGTCTCCAAACTCTTGGACACTGTGCGCATCGTCTCTGTCTCCAGTCTGCACAAGTTTCCAGACTTTTTACTGTGACAACCAAGCTCCATCGTAATATTATTAACACTAAACTTGCTTCAAATGCCATTGCATAGTGGACCGAAGCGGAGCTAACTTGTTAGCCAGTTTCATCTGACTGCACCATACTCGTAGGCAACTGTAAATTCTATCAACACTTACCTGTGACTCGGGTGCAGTTGCTAGGTCCGGTATCGTTGGTACTGATCCTTTCACGAGCGTCAGTGTCGGGGCAAAGCCAGCTTTGTACTGACCCTCGTTACTGAAGCAGTCCGATGTGAAGTGGTTAGCACACACGCACAAACTTACAGGAACCGTAGCCGGCACGTTGTTGTTAAAAATTAAAACGCAACCACTGCCTCTTCTGTAGCTGGGACAGAATATAGGCTCTTATGTTGATTTTTACGACCAACAACAGAGCAATTTGCGTGTCTAACTCTGAGCAACGACATTGCTAAACACTGCTATCTCACTGCTGGACACACCAAACTTCACCTCGGGGATGAACGCCCCCCTCTCAGATATCTCCTATCACCGTGCAGAGGAGGCCGACCTATGAAAATGACTCCTTTTCTGGCACAGAAAATGAGGTCTTTGTGTCTGAGATGGAGGTTGGAAAACCTTAATTTTTCCATTCACATTGTCACTTAGCAACGCGACGACAGTGAAAGTCCATGCATCCATCAGCATTACGCATTAGTGTCACTGCAGTATTTTACAGTGATCAGACTGACTGCCACATGCCTAAATAATGTGCAGCAATCAGTGCTATCCCTTAGCCAGCCGTATCATTTGGAAATGGAAGTTTGATAAGTGAACACTTATTTATTGAAGTTTAGTTATGGTGAACTTGGCCTGCATTATGATTAGGACTCACAATGAGGAAATAGAGTGTGAAGATTGTGACAGAGCCATCACTGACAACATTCCCAAGCTTTGATAAACCATACAATCCATATATGCAGGTGGTGAGGATGTACTAGGTAAATTGAATGGCGAAGGCAGAATATTTGAGAGTGCACTGTCTCCAGTGTGCTCTGTTCGGAAGAGGGCAGTGTGCCGCTGACAGCCCAGCCGTGTCCACTGCAGCGATTTAACACACAACAACTACATCAAAGCTGAAATCATACTTGGTGAAATATGCACAGTATTAATTCTCTAATGCTCTTTGATGTAATCCTGGATTTCAATCACTGATGGTGATAAGTTGATCGGTTAACAGTCCAGCCCACTCCGCTGGGCTCTGGAGAAGGGGAATGTAATGGTTAAAAGGCACTGACTTAGGAAATGTTGATTTAAGATTTGAGTTTGCTGATAAAAGTTGTTTATAGATAAACATACTTCACTACAAGTGCCAGTAAGGAAGTGCAAATGCACAAGTGTCCCACAGGCAGCTGTTGAAAGTCCAACCAGCTGATCTGCAGCATAGTACAGTGTGTAGCAGCCACAGCTGCGCTTGTGTATGGACGGAGTACAAATGCTGTACAGTTGAGGAAATGTAGGTTCAAAGGACGGGCCTTTCTGACAGCAATGTAAAGTGCCAAAATGTTCAAAATATAGAGTCAACTTAAACAGATATACTTTTTTTAGGTGTGCCTGCTTTTAGGTGGCTAAAATATGTCTTGCTATCAGAGCCAATGAGCAGTACAATGCTCTGCCTCCCTGTCAGCGCTCCATGCTCCTTCTCTACACAGGGGGAAAGCTGACGGTCATTTACTGCAGCTAACCACACATCAAAAGACCCCAACTATCACTTTAAGCTTTAAACTATGATGCTCAACTTACCCCTCTAGCATCAGTTATGCATGTGAACATGAACAATGAGCAATACATTATATGCAATGTCCAGTTAGACTTTCAAAATAAAGCTTGCTCACCAACAGTTAACATATTGGTTGAGCAATACAGTAAGGATGACCCATCCAACCCCCCCAGCTGTCCCTAAACTTTTTTTTTCTTGCCTTTATACAATGCAGTAGCACTATGAAGTCGGGTGTGAGAAGTCACTAACAAATGAAATAAACAAGTTTACTGATTTGACATATTTCCACAATACAAATCAACCAGCTGTCTAACTGGAAGTGACAGTTGTCGTAAGTACAATGTGATTTGGTCCGTTGGGATTGAGTTGCTGTAAATTCCAAATGTAGCCAGTCAACCTAATTGTCATAATAGAATGAAAAACTTCACCCAAAATTGATTATTAAAAAAATGAAAAAGAAAGAAATATAAACCAGTCTTGTGTATGTATAATGTATTCTTGGTGATCGGATGTCTCTTACTGAAATGCATTTTTATGTTTACATTTTCTAACGCAGCAGTTAATCATCATGGCCATCAACTTTAACTTCCAAAACCTGTACTCAGGTCTTTAATTTTCTCTGGTCAGTGCATTTACACTGGTAGTATTGTATTAATCCAATGTGGTAAAAGGCATACAGCATACCAGTACACATTTTTATGCCATAACAAAGAGGAGTACTGTATATAAACACCATAGTAAATGCCATCTGAAGAACTGTTTTCATTATTTACTATAGAAGGTGTAGCAATATTATTTTGAAAATGTATCACTTAAAACTTGGTCCTGGTAATGAAGTTAAAGTCACTACTTGTAAGTATGCAATACTAGATGACATTAATAATTAAGAAGGATATTTTTCACACCTAGAGAAAGGCTACATGCACAAATACAAATCTTGGCTACTCTGAGTTGCATTAAGTCTTCTCCCACAGGAGAGAAGTAGTGAGAGGGACAGAATAAAAGTAATAAATAACATAAAGGTTCTTACCTGGATGTGCAAAGACGTCCAACAGGATCAAGGAACATGAAAAACAAGAACACAGAAGGAGACAGAACAAAACAAAGAGACCGTTAGAAGGTACTCGCCTGTGAGTCAGAGACACAAATACAAAACGTGAATACCGAGAAAGAACATGGTGCATTAGCATCCCTGTACCTGCATACTGTTGCTGGCATTCATCACCATGTCATTACTACAGTTCACCTTCAGTCTGATCACCTCCTTCGGAAGGCCACTGAACTAACTACAAACATGTAATCATGGAGTAAAAAACAAGGCTGGTTCAGTTGATTGTTAGCAGAGCTGACAGCTTCATCCAGCTGAAACAAAATGAACACACGCACAAACAAACAAATAAATTAAACTGACTAATTTACACAATGTGCAGCTTACATAAACCTTCTTACAACGACAATGACAGCTAGGCGAGGCAGTTGCCAAGTGAGTAACACATCCTCATACCGAACCGACGGAATAGGTTGATTGTCAGCATCTCGCAAAATGACATATATCACATTTCACAAAACAGGCAACAGGCGTACCAGAGTTTGGTCAGGTTTAACAAAACATTGTGTCTTGGCTTAAAAAAAAAAAAATGTAAAAAATGTAATTTTACTTTTGACTCTAACCCAACATTACTTCACAACGTCAGTAAGTTAAAAGAAGTCACCACTAAATTTTAGTTTTAGAGTTGTCCATCCCTGACCTCCTCCCTACACCGACTTTTCACTCTTTCTACTACTTCTACTCACTTCCTCCTTTTCAGCTTTATTAATTAATAAAGCCTATAGAAGTCATCAGCGAACACAAAAAGTACATAGGTAAATAGTGATAATTAATTTTGATCTATATCATTGTTGTTTTTTAAGAGGACAGGCTCCGAGCCACAGACAACAAAGGCACATTTGTGGTGATAAAACCGGATAATTTTGACGAGACAATTTGCAGTCATGTTAGCCATGAACTAGCAGCAGCTTCAAGGAAACAGAACTGATGTCCAGCATTTATTTTACTGTCAAAAATTCCCCATCTCTATGAATGCTCATAGGAGGACCATTCACTTTCTATCTGAACTGATGTAAAATAATAGTGCAGTGAATAAAAATGTGACCTCCAGTCAAAGCATGGCCCACAGGTCACCATACTCTGACAGGTCCAGCAGCCCTCAGCTGGCATCTTTCTTTACCTTCCGAGGCCCTTGGTGACAGGTCCCTACCCTGTTAACCCCCGCCGCTCTGAGACACTGTGACACAAGAGCCATCATAAATCCGGATCACTTCCCACACCTTGACACTGACTGGGTCTAAGAGAAAGAGGTGCTTCAGTGACCACAGATTGTCTTTCTGCCTGCTGAGTGCAGCTTCACAATGGTAAGAGAATGGAACCAAATCAGGACCGATACACACAGAGAGGTGAGAAAAACACAGCAGGACCCAGTCAAATCGTACACCGTCAGGCTAAGGCAAGTGCATTCGTGCATTCCATATTTTTGTAAATCTGTTAAACTTACCTGGTCCATTATATTTCAATACAGGATGTTTTATGATTAAAAAACACACACAGCAAACATCCAATCACATATTCTGTGTACCAACACATACAGGAAGCACCATCTCCCACAACACAGGACTTAGAACAAGTTACCTACACACAACACATATTAGGTTTCCAATCATGTTGATTATTTAGGTGGCAGTACGCCCATTTTAGTTCTTCTTTGCTTTAAGCATACAAAGTACGTTATACTATTCATCTGAAGACAGAAGCCACACATGAATTAAATCACCCTTCTCTAAAAAACACAAAATTGAGAATGAACTACAGTGCAGAGCCACAATTCAATTCAAAGAGACTTTATTGGCATGCAAATATTGAAACAAATTATGACCAAAAGTGTTGTAAGTGATATAGTATCAATAAGATTAACATAACATTAATAAATATAACTGCCAAATCACTTAACATCAGTGAAAGATGTTCTGCCTAGACCTCAGGATTTTGCTAACAATCTTTGAAGAGAAAGCATCAGATAGAGTTTTAAGGCAATACACTCTTCCAGAAGTTCCATCACTGATATAAAGTGTCCTTTAAGTAGAACAAGCAAGAGAAAAGCCCTAAGTGTTGCCAAAAAGCTGCAATGTCTATAACACAATTAACAACATATTACAATTATACTTTTATGGTCTTAGTAATGTTGGTTCCAAAAGCTAATCATGGTCTAATTAAAATTCAAATCCACTCGAAAGCTTGAATTTGCTCAGTGAAGTTCTTGGCAAGTTGACAGTTTTGCCATGTTTTTTTTTTTTTGTTTTTCTTTTTGATATTTGTTGTTATTTTACAGCCGTGCTTGGGGAAAGTTCGCCAAAAAAACCTTCTCATTTGACAACCGCAGATTTCCTGAAAATCTTACCGGTAGCTTACATGTCACTACAAAAAAAGAACATCTCATCCATATTTTAAGTGCAGTAATAACTTATGTCCCTGTAATAACTGTTCCCAAATGGTGAGGAATTCTGAGAAGGTAAACCGTAGGCCTATATATTTTCTAGATATATTTTAATACGTTATAAATTACAAATTAGTTTTTTTTTCCCCTCATTTTAAGATTATATTTCTTGGGAGATGGGAAATCGCTTTAATGGATATTTCCTACTGTGAGCGTACTGTTCCCCAAAATGAAACCCTCATATGCATTAATATCTCATCTGTTCCACTCTTTATGACTGATTTTTTCTATATGTTTATATCTAAATGAATGTGTAACAGTTTCTGTTTTATTCTCCATTGCTTTAGCCTATTTTTAATCATATAGTATGATCTCACACGTATTGACAAAAGGCAGATCGTCGTTGCTGTGTCTCACAGCAAGAGCCTGTAGCTACTAGATGGCTGACCATGACCACAAAATACTCACTCAGTGATCATCTTTCCTCTCGGCCCTGCTGGTCTTTCTTTTTCTTCCAGTTTATCTTTGGGATCCTGAAGAGGGTCTCTGGCAAAACTCTAAGCAAGCCAGGAGCAAAACTTTTCATGCAAAACACAAATTAAAACAGGTCTCTAAGAGTCTTCCTTTAACTGCTGATAGAGGCATATTGTTCTTGTGCTTCTGGAATTGTCTTCTGCAATTGACATCCACCTGCACCATCGTGTTTGACCACGGTCAGGCTCAAGGGTGCTGCTTTAATCCTGCTAACCGCATACCTGTCCAATAGATGTTTCTTGGTTGTCCTAGCAAACTCCCGTTTTCTCTATTTATGATTTCAAGTTTGGGGTTCACCAAGGGTCCATTCTGGGCCCTCAACTACTTTCTATTTACATGCTTCCTCTCAGGCAGATTATCAAGAGCCATGGTGTTTCCCATCACTGCTATGTGGATGACATGCAACTTTATGTTCCCCCAAATCCAACACATCCACCTGAGATAACCTCCTTACCTGCCTTCATGACATGAAATATTGGATGTCACAAAAGTGTTAAAATGAAATAATTACAAACCAGAGGTCATGGTCATACTGTACAACCCACCACCTGCGTAAACTTAGCTCACTGAGCAATAACTTTGCACAAACTGCAAGAAATCTTGGTATAATCTTTGATGCAGATCTTTGCTTCGAAGCCCATGTCGAGTGTTGTTTTCAGCCAAAGAACATTTAAGGGTCATTAAGGGTCCATAAGGTGGATCATTCTTGTCTTGCTCCGATTTGCACAAAGTTATCCATCCTTTGATTTGTTCATGTTTAGATCACTCTAACAGCCTCTTCCACCAGCTCCAGCTGCTGCACAAATTTTAACAGGGCACCAGATAATTCGAAATGTCTCCTATCACAACTAATTTACACTTTTAAAGCTTTAAATGGTCTTGCCCCAAATGACATTAAAGATTTACTGACCCCTCATGTGCCTGGGCGTTCCCAGATCCCAACAAGTAAGTAAAGGTTTACAGCTGGGTTACAGCACCCAGACTATGAAACTCCCTATTGAAATCAGGCAGACTATATCATTAACAACTTTAATACCATGGTCTGGGGGAATACTCAATTCTGATTGGCTGCAGGGTGTCCATTAACCCCTGATATATGGACACCTACTAAGTAGTTCCAGTCAAATTGTCTGGTCACCGCTCTAAATTAATGCGCTAGCTGGCATATCAGCCTGTCAACAGTGAGTGCAGTCCGTCAGTCCTTCAGTGCCTCTGAACACCACAGGATGGCGACTGTAACACACAAGCTGCAGAAGTACACTTCCCCTCTAAACTTACTGATACTTATCATATAAGCGAATAATCTCACATCCCGTTCGCTGTTCAACTCTCTACTTCAGACTGCGGCCACAGTAACGTTACACACGGCCGATCATTTGATCGTGAAAATCTTGATATTGGTTTGGGGACAATGACATGACTGATTAGCTAGCTAGCCTTGTTGTTTAACATACTGTAAAATTATATTTACTGTTTGTCAACCGTACGCAATGTTATTGACTTTGAATCTTGCTAGCATAGCGTTAGCTTTCTGTCTCACCACTGAGCGGACTAGAATATCTCCCGTTGCCAAGTCGTATCTAAGGTCCGTCCTATTTACTGGAGGAGTGAACAACGTTTCCGTTGCATAAGAACCTTACGGGAGGGTAATGATTGTTCCAGGTATTAGTCAAACCCTCAGGCGTTACCAGGGAAGCTAAGTTATGGCTTGTGAAAAACTTTATATTTTGATTGTAAAACACTTGAAAATATAAATTAATGGTCTCAATTTATTTTCTTTGGCAAGTGACCATGGTATAAGTGGGATAATGCCCTTCGAAGTGTCCATAATCAGGAGTTAATGGACTTCGCAGAGGCAACCGTCCGACGCGCAGGCCTCTGCGTCGTCCATTAACTCCTGATAATGGACACCTCGTCGGGCATTATCCCTTACTTAAATCTTCTCTTAAAACATTTTTTTATAGGAAGGCATTCGGGAATTCTTAGAAGGTTTGAGTTCTGTTGATACTTTCTTTTCTGTGAATAACTTTGTAACCTTAGTTAGAAAAGCTATATATAATTACAGTTATCTTCATTATTATTATTACATGATGTCAGTAACGTCAAATGCATGATGTTCCTTACATCGTTTATCATAAATAAATACAAAACAACAACAAATTACTCACAGAATGCAAACTTCAGTCTCTGGAGGAAAAGTCTTACTAATAACCCACCTAACCACACCACCTAAATCCTGACTTGGACTTTCTAGCTCTGTATACTGCTGCACTTGAGTGGTACACAGAAGTGGTGTCAGCGTCAAACTTTAAAGCCGAAGGCTATCGACCGGGTTGCTGTATTTGACGTGCAGAGAGTGAAAACAGGTGTGTGCCCTTGAGCAACACATTGAATGAGTTTGGAGGGTTATTTGGAGTAATAATGAAAAATGTGCAATTAGGAATAACATTTGAGAAAAAAGGATTATGCTGAATGGAAAACCTAGTGCATGTGAATGTTAATGAGGCACAACCTTATACATTGATCATACATGATCAATGTACAAGGTTGTACATGTACATATATATGTACAAGTACACTGTGCTGAGACAGATCGAGCTCTTCCCCAGTAGCCTGCAAGAAGAGTTTCCCAAGTGAAGGCCACATCCTGATGTGTGATGTCATTCCCCTCGGCAGGGCCTGACCTCTGACATCCCATCCCGGTGCAATCACAGTGTTTATTTAGAGCGCAGACTATTTAACGGCCGAGTAGGTCTCCCTCAGCATCTGCTCAATTATTCAGCAATGGGTGTGTGAGTGTGTGTGGGAATGTCAACCTCAGTGCAAGAGGCAGAAAAGAGGACGAAGTGAATGTACTTTATATGTATTTGTATGTGTGTGTAATTGTAAGTGTATGGAATCTGTGCAGTGTATCTGCATAACAAAGAGAGCTCACTCTTTCTTGTCAGATTGTTTGCATATGAAGAGTGGTTGTTTGGAGATACACAGTATGTTTACTGCATAGGTGTGTGTGTGTGTGTGTGTGTGTGTGTGTGTGTGTGTGTTTGTTATGTCAGTATTGCAGAGGGCTACCCAGGGAGCAGAAGAGAACAGGTTTGTTCGCTGCCAGACACAAACACCAATTAAGTCCACAGGCACAGGAAGCATGCCTTTAGTGGATACACACTGGATCGCCATGGCCTCGTTGCACCATTGTTGCACATTTTTCAACATAGGTCAAATTATTTGTGCCATGAGATAATGTGTTGACAAAATATTGCATTCATATTTTACTCTCTTATTAGTAAACATGTATCAACATTGTATTATTTGCTTGTTGTTGTCTCCTATATCATGTAATAATTTGGTAAATAAATCTGCAAATCATGTCAACATGCCATCTGTCCAACCACATAAAGACAGTTAAATGTTTATATACATTTCTGTTTATCAATGACTTATTTAGGCTAGTATAGGCAGTATTCCTTCATTGTCCAATAAATACAGGTGTGTTCACTTCTACATTGAAACATTGTATCAGTCAGGTCCATGTCAAATAAGGTTTGTCTTTCATTTCCGAATGCGTAATTTGGTCTCTACTTTTCTTTCTAGTACTGTGTGTTAGCTATATCTTAATATATATTATATTATTATTATTAGAATTAACACAACAGACACACTTACTTTTGTTGGCCAGCTGAGTGTCAGCATTGGTCTTTGATACTTCACCCAACCACCGGCCATTACACAATGTGCTGTTAATTCATCTGAAATATTAGTGGTTAGCGTGAGTTGAGAGCCATTCCCCAGCCTTGTGATGCTCATGAGTCATGTGGGGGTGTGGCTGTGATAGGATAACAGAATGCCAGCGGACCTGGGACCAGCTGAGTAAAAGTGTTGATTTTTTTAATCAAGTTAGAGTTAAAGTATGTTGAATTAAATCTACTGCAAAAAGTACTATTCACTCAAAAAGTGTCTCATGTACATGTTACTGAGTAAATGCAACTTGCCACTACCCACCTCTGCATACAATGACTGGAAAGGAAGCCAAGATTGTATTGACTTTATACAACCACCATTCAAGACCACGAAAAGTTGGGACCCTGTGTGAATAAAGACAGACTGCGATGATTTCTCAATCCTTTTCCACCTATATTCAGTTGGATACATCAAAGATATTTAACTTTTAAACTTGATTTTTTTTTTGTGAATATACACTTTTTTGATTTTTTTTTTTAAATCTAAAAAACAGGACAGCGGCACTTCCACAACACTGTGGTCAGTGAGGACATCAATTGTTGACATCTTGAATGTGAAATTCCTCATCATTTGTACTTGATATATGACTTCAGTTGCTCAGCAGTCCGGAGTCTCCGTTTATATTGACCGCTTCAAGGGGAGACGGGTCTGGACTGCAGACAGGTCAGTCTAGTACCTGCTCCTTCTACAATGAACTATAACTAGTACTGCTGTAACAAAATGCCGAATGTTGCTGGCCCTGCTCCTGCTGTGCAGAGGTCTCTCTGGATTCTCTGAATGTGTTGATGATATTATGGATTGATGATGGTGAAATCCCTACATTTCTTGCAACTGTGGTTGACTACTTGCCCACACATCCTTTCTTGTAAAATACTTAGCTGTTCGATGATGCCTATATCCAATCGTGATACTATCACTTGTTATGTTCCTGCTCTTGTCTTTATTCTCTATTCAACTGAATACTGGTTGATGAGGCTTACAAGACATTGCATTATGTATTAATTTAGGTTTAACAGCATCTCAACTTATTTGGTTTTGGGGTTGGACTCTGTATTTGCCGGTGATATATGCAAATCATTGTAGTTGTAATGGTCTAATGTTTGATTGTGATGTAATATTTTTTTTTATTTACTTACTTACTTAATTTTGATGTTTTGTAAATCTGGTTTATATGAATTTGTGGTGTTTGCTAAGCCAACGCAGCTTTGTCCTATTAGAACATTACACAATGATAACTGGCCGAGCATTCAGTGCCAACCTTCAGTATTCGGCAGATTTCTATACTCAACCAAGTCACTTGCTGATAATTGGCTAAAACACGAAACATAAAAACAACCATAGATCATGACTAAATTATGCAGCTAATGATGCTGCCAATTAATGGCAAATGGTAATTGTTTGTTTTTTTCTTGCTGTAACACATTACGACAGTAAGTTGTTGCACCATGCAAATCTCCATTTTATGTCTGCTTCCCCATGAGATCATGTGAGAGGAATTCTTGTAGTTAGTGCATGTTTAAGTCATAGTTAGTATTGTTTTTTTCATTAAAAATTGTTTGGGAATTAAAACATCCTGTACTGTGAGCCCAGCTGCAGTACGCAGAGCCATGAAGCCAGAGTGTCCTCGCTGCTGCACTGAGTGGCGTTCACTGACGGCACATGTCCAAACTGAACCAAAGTCAGCACTGTACTTGGGTCCTCAGCCAACCTGCCAAGTTTGAAGTAGAACGGATGAACAGTTCCTGAGAGCAAAGGACATACATTCATACAGACAAACAGACAGAAGTCATACATGCAAAGATTAAGTGTTATTGCAACACTAGTCTTGTTTTGAAATGGGTTATTGTTAATTTCGTGGGCATGTTAACGGTCTTGTTCTTGATATCATTATGCAGTCTGCATTGCAAGGGGGGTAGAGGCTACAAACCACTGCACAACAAAGTGACTCTTGCTCCATCATTACAGTGATCAGCCTCCTAATCGTGATGCTTGTGAATCAGAAGTGATTTTGTCCATGCAGGCGACATTGTGCAATTAAACCATGCAGACACTCGTCAGAGAACCACAGTGCTGCTCTCTGAAATCAGACAAAAAGTGATTGTTTTCAAAAGTACATTCTTAAAACTGTTGAGATGTAGGGCTTCTTTTTTTATTGACAGTGCATAAAAACACAATCTACAACCTTCCTAAAATCTGCATGTAGATAAACTGGTCTCAACATCCATGAGACGCAAATAGAAGTTCTCTTCCTGACATGTATTGAATTAATGTGAATCTACTTATGCATATCTGTCCACTGTATTTAAATGACAAATAGTTTGTCAGTGGATAAACCTGAAAATGCTAATACACGTTTTTGTTTAATGTTAATTATCATTTCTTGCCCATCAATGATCGATGCAGGGTAAGTGTAAGAGTTACTGTCATATTTCTGGTCATTATATATAATCAAAAACTGTCACACATATTGATTTGAACATGGAACACTGCAGATATGTACATTTAATTGAGTGCACAAAACACCTGGATTAACATGAATGACTTTGCTTGAATTCCATTTTCAAAAAGGTTGATTCCCAAATGTGTGAGAATGCTGATTTATGTTCTCCCACCTCAGTCAGAGCGTGTGTGTCACTGAGCTGTTTCAGTAATGAAAAGTGGCCCATTTTCTCCCACATGAAGAATGCAGTGTGCGCTCGCAGAGAGAGAAAGCTGACAGTGTGACTTTCCACAGAGGTCCTTCCTGCCCAGGGGCACAAACCAGAGTAAATGTCACAGTTTTCATCTCCCCTTGCATTGATCTCACACTTGGCTGTTCAAACGGCCACCGGACCCCCTCATGCCCTTTATGAAATCAATGCATTCCTCTGCCCACCTCATAAAAGTCCTACAAATGGAAAGAAGGCTGGGCTCAGACACACACACACACACACACACACACACACACACACACACACACACACACACACACA
>OMLP01002730.1:18279-29323 GCA_900302685.1 Spondyliosoma cantharus | reverse complement strand
CACACACGCACGCACACACACACACACACACACACACACACACACACACACACACACACACACACACACACACACACACACACAGAGCAGACAGAGGTACACAGGCTCATACTCCGCCCACACACATGAAAAAAGACAGTGCGGTGTGACACAGACACTGTCAGGTTGTTCTCACACTCAGGGAGCTGGAGCACCTGAAGTCGACACCCGGGGCAGAGCTGGCTTCAACACATACTCTTCGCAGACCCCTATCATCAGCTTACTTTTTCACAAGCCAGAGTTCACATTTGTGTGTGTGTGTGTGTGTGTGTGTGTGTGGCATCGTATGCTGCACAGTGTAAAAAGTACCTCTGCATCAGATATAAAGGAAAAGGCTTTTCATCAGCCAGACCTTTAGAGATGGCAGGGTCGGTCTGTTGGTCAGTCCAGAATGAAATGTTTGAACGGATATTAGTTGGATTTTCATGACATTTTGTACAGGTATTCACGGTCCTCAGAGGATGAATCCCTCTGATATGTATTGAGATTTCCTATCGCAGCTGATGCGCGAATGCTAACGTGATAAACTACGGTGACGAGCGTGGTAAATGGCCGGCATGCTGACATCAACGTGTCACTCCAGACCCCTCTGTTTTGTTTTTAATGAACTTTAAAAATTCAAATAAAAAATCTACAGCCTTTATAACAGGTAGATATAAACCCAATTGATGGCATTTCCCAGTAACCAAGAAACGTATGTATCATGAGGATAAAATATACAGTATATATGGCATTCTAAGCCATGCCCCAGAATGCATGTAAATAACAGGTGTAAAAATGGATGAAAAAAAAAGAAAAAAGAAACAGTGAATTCTTAACTCTTACTTCCTGCATTGATGCTTCACATTAAAAGCACTTCACTGGCTCAGGGGGGCGTTTTCCTTTTTCTACAACTGGAACATCTGCAGGAAGTGATGCGCTTCTTCAAGGACACGTTAACATCATCAGTAAAAGCAAATTAATTTTGGAATTAATAAGTTCAAGAAGACAGTATTTCTGTAAAATAAAGAAAACTCAGTATAGCAGAGCGAGTAGGCTTTGACTACCATAACTGAACCGACTCAGAGGACGACTGAAGAAACTGTTGAATCAACGTGTTCTGTTCAGACACAGAGCACATGAACGGTGGACCAGTGATAGGCTTCTCTCTTCAAATTCCAATAGAGTGATGGATCAATAGACAGTTAAACACAATCTTTAACAAAATAAGAGATGTCAGAAGAACTTTTTTTTTTCTTGTCCAACCCACAAAACCCTGAAAACTATTTCATATTTCTGTTTTAATAGAGTCTAGCACACCTTCCACTGAAATGGACAGATGTGTTTTCAGTCATAGAAAAAGTAAATGTACACGAAAACTTTTATTTACAAAATTGTTGTCTTGTTAGTGAGAATTATTCCAGACATACTAACACTAACACTGTAGCTGGGTCCAGCAGCCACCGCTACTGTATGTTACAGTGTAGTAGTCATGTTATTGGTCAGGTGATGTCCTTGGGTCCAAAATAACCTGCATTACAAACCAGTGGCGAACCGTGCCTATCAGAACTGGGCCTTCTGGCGCACATCGGCTGCTTTTGCAGGTTGATTGAGCTCGAGGTGTTCGGACGTTGGACGGCCTTTTTTAACAATGTCCATCTTTTCATTAAACAGTTGTCTTGAAAAGTGCACTGACAATAAATCTGCGATAATATCATCTCCACCTGCTGTATCAATATCATCTCCACCTGTTGCCATTTTCAACGTCGGCTATGAATCACAACTCACTAGTTAAGCTAGGTCTCGCGTGACGGCCTTCTAGAATACCCTGGAGCCGGAGAAAATGTTAAAGAATACGTCCATTGGCTAAAAATCCAGATATGATTGGTTGATCAAATTGTCAATCCACATGTACACTCTCATTACGTTTAATGGTCAGGGCATTCTGTAAAGGAAGCAGAATCCCCTGGATGGAGGATATTCTGCCCAGAGACACCGTAGAAAAATATCTGATCGGTTGAATTTTTTTCCAGCAGAAAACCACTCAAATGCGCAGTGTATGGACTGAAAACTACAGAAACAAGTCGGCATAATTTTATTTTATTTATAAAATTAATAAGATACGTTTCTTTTTCATCTGAGGATTTCAGGGCCTTCTCTGAATACCTTGAAGGCCATGAAGATTTGCCACCGTTACAAACCAAGGTGCTAAAAAAAGCAAAGAAGAAGAAGAAGACGCATTCAAGATGTGATTTTTTGCTCTTCATGTTTGTGGTGAATCAGCCCCCTCAGTCAGAGGAACACTACACTCATACTGTGATGCTTTGGGAATGCTTTTGTATCAGCTCTTGACTTTATAGCTAACAGGCAGTTCGCTGTGACACCGGAGCTCACCTGCATGTCTGAGTCTCTTGACCCTTACAAAATCAAACTGATACACTTGAGTGAAGGTGGAGTGGTGTTAATGTCCTTAGTTCAGTAAATATCCTGCATGTTGCTAACGTCAAAGATAAGAAATGTTTGGATCCGCTGTTAATTCATCTCCACTCAATCTGCAGCTAACATAGTAAAACATTTCACCATATCATTAGGTCGAGTTTGTCCGATATATCACATTGCTTTTCTTGTCATCACAATAGCCCACTTATTACAAAGGACACAGAAATCTGGCAGCTCCTCATTGATCTTTCCAGTAATTATGTGGCTGCAATGACAATGTCTTTTGAGATCTGTGAAAATAGTTGTACTGATATTTAGCAGCACCTTTAGCAGCACCTTGAAGTCGGTAGGGACAGATCTATACAAAAACATGCCTCTGGTGTAAACTCTCCAGATTTTCAAGTTCTTCTAATACTGCAGCACTACAGCAGGCACTGCACTTTGATTCTAGGTAAACAACTGCAAGTGTTGCAGTAGAATTACCCTGACATAGATGACATTCATCAATGTGCGCTTTTGATTTTCAGTGGAACTCTGGGAAATGTATTTCACAGATGTAGTGATCAGTGTCTTGAAAAAACACCAAAGCAGATGATCCTCAAGGTTAACCTTAACTCCTGACTCAACCTGCATCAGTAAGTTTTGTTTTCAGGTAAATGCATAATCAGCGTATGTTGCCATGGATACTGTAAGAAAGTGGTACTCTGCTGTGAAGGAAAGCAGCAAGGGAGCGAGCGGAGGAGATACTAAAAGGTGGAGGAGGAAGGAGAGGAGGAAGACAGAGGACACTTTGTCCAGTGATCCGTGGAGACAGTGTCATTTCAATACATCCATTATGTAAAATACAAGACAACAGGAATGAGGATGGAGACACGAGTCGGATGAGTTGAGATAAACTCCACTTTGACATTACCAACTCAGTTGGATCGATGAAAGCACCAGAAGGACTGTTCCTGATATCAGTACTTGTGTTTAAAAATTCCAGTTTTTTGTTAGTGATATCATACACAATGTAATTACAATATACATACAATCTGATAGAAATTATTTCCATATTCCCAAAATGTGCAAATTGGAATTAAGGTTCCAGAAAATCTACAAGAGAAAATAAAGTAAATCCATTTTTAAAAGCACACACAGCTTCAGGCCCAAGTAGAATCCAAAGGTTAGCACCCGATAAGATGCTTTCAATGGAATAAATGGGCCCCCATGAGGACATTGCGTCCAAATCTCACAACAGTTAAAACCAAAGGTAGCTCAACTGGGACATTTTGTCAGTATATATATATTCAATTGAATGGAGTACAATGACACGATATTTAAACTTTATTGTTTTTGTAAGGATTCACTTATTATGAAGTTGCAACATTCAAAATAAGAAGAACCACAGCATCCCACGTGTTTGGGAAACAGGGTTGTATAACACAGTATAATGACAAGTGCATGCTGGAATGTAGACAAAATAGATGTTTCAATCTCTAGTCTCGCTCTCTTATTCTACAGTCTCTAGTCGCCATTCTCCCAACCTACAACTACATTTGTATTTAGCTGTTCAATGCCACACTCTGCTATACGTCCATTTGTTTCCAATACGAGTTCACTTTTGAGGATATCAGCAGAGCACATAGGACGTAGCATGAGACGCACATGCATGGAAACCATGAAAACATTAACAAACACTCATCCGTGAAAAAAAAAAAAAATATTAAGGAAATGATTGTAAAAGAGCATTAATAAACTTTTTCATAAATAAGAAGTTGCTTACTTTCTGACCTGTTTTTTTTTCTGGGTCGGAACAATTCAATCTGATCCCAGGGTATTATAACATTCAAGTGTTTATTAAAAACTGCAGCTTAATCACTCATCTTGCTGTATGTAATTCTCCCTGTACTTTCCCAGAATCAGGCTTCCTTCTATTAGGATTTGTTTCTGTTAGTACCATTAGCAGGCAATGCATTGTTTCCTGCTGGCGGCTGGGTCACTGGTGTCAGGTGGTCCCACAGTGGTGTGTGGGAGCATATCTCAGTCTGCTGCATCAGTCTGTTTTCCTCTCTTCTGTCTGCCTCTGGCTCCCTTCACCTTCATTTCACAGACTTCATCTTTTACCCCAGCCTTTGTGTGTTTGAGAGCCCTGTGTTGCAATTTATTTCACTCAAATTGTCAAATTTCTCTGCTCAGATTTATTCACCGTCTCTGTTGTTTCAAAGGCTTAACCAGCAAGAATAGTGAGTTGCATTTTTTTTTTTTCTTTACCACACTGGATAGCAGTCACTTTACTCTGGCACCATTATCGGGTATATTAGTTTGATTTATGACCAACTAACTGCAAAACTAATGACACCTCAACCTGTTAACCAACACCTCAAATACAGCAGCCAGGTAAGTGGCCTTACATTCTAGGTTTGACACTGTAGGTACTTCTGTTGTTCTCCTGTTGTGCAGCAGTATATAGAGCAAAACGATGCTCAGGTCATCACTGGACCTACCGTCTGGAGACTGGGGTTCGTGTCTCGTTTGTGGTCAAGAGTCAAGAGTGATTTGCTTTTGTGTTATGTGAGTTACATCCCTTATGTAATTTACATTACGAGACTAGCAGTGTTTAACCCAGAGAATGGTCTTTTCCTAACCCTAACCAGTAGATTTTGTGCCTAGACCTAACCAAACCGTGATCATTTGACAATGCTATACAATTCTAAAAGTCATAATATGTCAAACCATATGAGCTGTTTTATTTTGAAAGTCACACCTGCTAACTTGATTGCAGAGCCTTTATTTTGAACATGGTGTCCCCATCGTCTGGGGACCATGAATATCACAATGTAATAATACAAAATTTCACTGCAAACCATCTTATAGATGTTGAGGTATTTCAGTCTAGTCCAGAGTGGAAGGACTACTGACCATCAGCCACACATGGCAAGCATGGCTAAAAATACACAAATGCTACCTCACATTTTAATTTCTATGTCTACTTGTGGGAATTTTAGAGGACAGTACATTATATGATACATAAATGAGTTTATAGTGTTCATTGGAAGTACACTTCTTTTTTGTAAGACAATGCAATGATTTCCCTTCGATAAACACAAATGCTTAGCGTTTACTTTAATAAATGACTAACTAAGTATTTATTGTATTTTGTGTAGAGAATATGTGCAGAAGGGGACCGTTTTGGACGCAAGACTACAGTATATTCTTTTCATCTCTTTCAGAGCAACAGTTGCAAGAGTAAACTCGAAAGACGTTGCTTGTTGCTGCTGTGGACACTGCAGGACATGCACAAAAGCCTGGGCAAAGTCGAGACGATAACAGAACAAAACCCAAATACTGTAGCAAATGCTTTACATTTTAAACTTGGGCATTTACTTTTTTATTTCCCTGTATCAATCCTCCGTCTCTCTCGTTCTTCCTTCTCCTCTAACCTCCAGGACCTTGATGCTATTTTTGTCATTTGTTTTCCATCAGAATCATAAGAAGGCAGAGCATTGTTTTCCTCTGCTGGCTACTTTGCTGATAGGTGACTCATTGCAACAGCACAATGATGAGGGGTTGGCTCGGAGAATACAAATGAAAACAACCGCTGTCCCTGCTGAATGTCAATGGTGAGACCCACGTTTTTTTAGCTTCTGTACACTCTAAATACCAGAGAACCTGGGATTATTTACTCACCGACAAGGATTTTCAGAACACAGTTAACTTTTTATGGCCAATTTCCCAGGGATATTTCAAAAGGCACATGAAAAAGGCAGTAGATGATGTCATCACAGATATTCCGTTGGATGAACACCATTGAGGCGACAAAAGCCATAATTTATTGTGTGATGAGAGACATTAAACTTTAATTGTATTGTTTCGATGCAAAAAGACACTGTGATGGTTATGTTTTTTAGATCCTGGTCAAGGCTACACGACGGCAGTATGAATATGGAATGCTTAAGTATACCTTAAATTAAAAGGCAAAATGGTGGCAGTGACTCTGAAACATATATTTACATTTTCCTCAGCTTCACATTCAACACGATGTTTGCCAGGGTTTTACGGGTTTATAGCTCCACCTGATCTAATTCAACAGCAGGGAGTGATTGGCTGACATGCTGCTTCTCTTCTTACCTAAGAGTTCATGACTTAAGGCCATAGGTCTGATCACATCATTGTGAATCCTTTGATGGACGTTTTTCCTGAAATTCTGCTTCTTGGTTTTTCGACATCATGTGAACTGCCAGATAAGGTGGTGGGCCCACACAGTGGTGGTCCCATTTTACGTCTGTGAGCCTCTGAGCAAGGCTGCTTTGCGCTTTCCATGAACACAGGTTTCATCAAAACCCCTCAACTCTGACATCCTGCTAACGGGCACCTCTACACCGTACTGGTCACATGTTGGTGATTTTGGTTTCCAGCTTTTGTTGAAAACAAAAGCAGCCACCTACACTGGTGACCATCCACTGGCTTAATGGGCTGGAGTCCAGAGTAAGTCAGAATTTGCTTTTAAGACTAAATGTTTGAGCCTGAGCAGAAAATGGAGACGCAGCATGGACACAGTCATGAGGAGGCAATCTGTCCACAGGCAGGTTCCTTATAAATCTTCAGTCCCTGGCTGATGTGTGGACCCCATAACTGTGTGCTCTATTTTTGGTGGCAGGCTCATGAGGGATTATGTCCTTGTCACAGCGCTGTCATTCAACAAATGACTCTACAGATTGATCGGAGTGTCTTTGTAGAATAGGTTGGGGTCTGCAGGATGCACGATAGCTGCCAACGTGAAACCCTTTCCACGGGAGTTAGCATGCTGATGTTGCTGACTTACAGGTCCGAGCCGTTCAGTTAAGCTGAGCACAAGAACTGTGCGGCAGATCAGACTTCAATTTACTTTGGACCAAACTAACAAATGCGGCTCACACTGAGCTGAGAAAACCTTACTGCATAGGTTCACGCAAATCCCAGACAATTGTTTGTATCCTCAAGACAGCTTGAAGCAAAACATGACAATTACCAACCCAAGCGCTGCACAGCCAAACACATCCAACAGGAATATGCAGTATGTCTACATTTACTGTAATGAACCTCCTTCTCTGGGAACTGCTTAATTTCCCATGAGATGCACTGTAACCAGATAATGTGTGGTTCTGCATTTACGTCACATCTGCACCCCTGGAGGAATGATGTCAAGCACACAAGGTAGAAGCTCACGTTGGGGATCACCCTTGATTTCCATCCACGTTGCGTCTCTGTGGATCGTCAGTGAAACACATCTAAAGCAGACACTCACGTATCAAAAGGAAATTACATTTTGCAATGCCAACCGCTCTGACGCTATTAAAGCCTATTTAAACAGGTGCTGAATATACTGATAATGTATGCTGACACGTTCTAACACCAGAACATCCGCTGTTCATGTAGCGCCTTCTGTATACATGTGAATATGACACATATTTGCACATCTTATGTATCTCCCAGCTGCTGCTACATATGTGGTGTGTTTATTTTGCATTTATGCACAAACATCGACAGTATTAAGTGCAAATGTTGTTTTTTTTTCATATTATTGCCTTAATAATGCACGATAAGCAATGCTGGATTTCATTTTGCTTTGTCTTTTTAATACAGTGGAAACAGACCACTGTTCCTCCCAAAGAGTAACCAAGTGACATTATTGCTGCTTTCCTTTCAGAGTGTTACCTACCAACAATGCAGGAAAAAATATATATGATTGTATTAATTCATTAAGTCTGTAATGGACATGTGAGAGCAGATAGAAATGGTGCCGGGCAGCAAGCCTGACCAACATGTTCTCACTTCCAACTCATCAAATACAGCAGCTTGGTCAGTGGCCTTAATCTTCAAACCATGATGCTCTGCTTACCCCATTAGCATCAGGTTTGCATGTGAAGAGCTCTGCAGTCAAGCTAGCAATAAGTAACATGCAATGTCTTAGACTTTCAAAATAAAGATGACAAACAGCTCACATGGTGTGACACATTATGAACATTGTTAAACGGTCAGGGTTTGGATAGGGTTAGACACCAACATTAGAGATCTAAACGTTATACTTCAGGCAAAATAATTTAATTCATGATGTAAGTTAGGCAATTAATGCTACTTAACATGCATGCTCCACTCACTTAACCTAAGTTACGTTGTTTACGTAAGTTAACTTACTTACTCAGAAATCAAAAACCAAATCACTCTTGGGCAAAAAATGGGAAGCGACCCCCACCACTCCCTGTCTTGAAATGACTTCTTACATCTTACTACATCACCAGAGGAGCGCTTCAGAAATTACGTTAGTGAATTAAGCTGCTGTATTTGATGCAATGGGAGTGAGAACATGCTACCCTAACTGGATCAACAGTCAAGTTTCATTTCCCCCGTGAGATCTTGTGTACGTCATCTTGTTATGCATGTCGAAATATCCTTGGGCAGGATACTGAACTGCAAACTGCTCCTGATGTGCTGGTCGGCACCTTGCATGGCAGCCACCACCATCAGTGTATGAATTACTGGACACAAATGTCTAAATGTAAATGTAACTGAATCCCATTCAAATACTGATGCTTTAGGTTGGTGTGCTGGATTGCTCAACAACCAAAAATGTCCAAGCAGAGAGTTAGGAATGAGACAAAAAAAATAATCATCTTACATAAAACACCTTTAACAAGTGGAAATTGTTATACAATGTTTACGTAACCACAACATAAAATGTTCTTCCGTTATAGTGGTATTTTCTACATCTGTCTTGTATTCCCTTGTGTGCTTTCTATGTTTTAGCTGCTGCATTAAAGTTTCATTACACCACTGTATCCCCTACCCTGATCAACGGCACAGTGGCTTCTTTACCTTCACTTTCACCAGCCTGTTTTTGGCTGAATGTGTAAACTGTCGTAGTTATTAGATGGTAACTTGAGCAGCGTGGCGGGCCGGATCCCTGCTGGACATCCCGGTGACTCACCCTCCTAGCCTACCGCGACTGCTTGCTGCAGTTTTTCCCCAGGAATAGCCCAACAGCAGCGTGACGCACAGCACGCTGTCACACACACACACACACACACACACACACACACACACACACACAGAGACGTGCAGCGCCTGCCTGCAGGGATATGTGTGTATGGGGGAGATGTATTTATCTCTCTGTGCATCTCTTTGTCCTCTAGCTGTGACACGACCAACAGCTAGTCCATCCACACAAACGCCCTTGTGTGCAACACAGCTTTTAGAAAAAAAAAAACACTTACCAACACGTGCTGCCTGTAAAGTGTTTATCAGAAAGTGGGGTGCACACATAAGGGTAAAAAAACAGGGGCGATGGGGAAGAATGCCGTAGTGTCCTGTGGACAACAGTGGGCATGTCAACTACAGAAAGGAAAATAAGGGCTTAAAGTATAAGAGGTGAAATACAATAGATGTGGTGAAGGGATTATAGCATACAAGAATTCCATACAGTGGGCAAACACAACTACAAACACTACATGTATAAATCATTTTTTTTTTTTTTAATCAATGTTGGACAGTATATGGGATGTGAAAGAGCCAGCTCACAGTAATGAAATCACAGAGAATCATCATCCGCCTTTAAACTTTATGAAGCTCTTTACAAAGTTACGTAGTAAACATATTTTTTTTTAAAACACAAGGGCTTAAAAACAAACTTTCCTTCGGCTCATTGTTTTGCAGCAAAAAACAGACTTAGTTATTGGCTAGCATTTAGATGCTTTAGGGGAACTATGTGTTTCTGGAGAACTTTAAACTCAGAATTTGAATATTTACAATACTAACTTGGTAATATGTATTTTTTTCCATGACTGTTCACAGAGGGAAATAAGGTCCCTACAGCACAGTGAGGCTAGAAACCCTGTATGAAATTGTTTTGTTCATTAATGTCAGTTTATTCATTCAGGAATTTGTTTATTTAGTTGTTTTAAGTAGAAAAAATATTTCTCTTCTGATTAAAATGTCTTCCCCAAAACTAGATGGTGCACCTTAAACCTTAACGACTAAAAAACGGATAATTTTCTCAAGAGCTGGTGGAGACCAAAAGAGTGAATATTGGACTTGTGGCCAGAAGCAAAAACTGAGATGAATGTTGATACTGGTCAGAATCAGAATCAGAATCCTTTTATTGTCATTGCACAGTGTACAACAACATTTTAGCAGCATCCGGTTATTCACACAACATAAATTGAGTATCAGGTGGGTGTGTAAACAAACAACAAAACAACAAATGCTCATAGCTAAAAAAACTGAATAGTTTGATTGCCAGCATCTCCTAAAACAATATGACCGATGCAGTGTAACAGTGACACACGCACCTGGTCTTCGTGGTACAGTCGCCGTTCGATCAGTGATCGGAAGGTCACTGGTTCGAACCCAGGCTCCCCTGGGCGGGACTGAGCTACATGCCGAAGTATCCTTGAGCAAGATACTGAACCCCAAAACTGCTCCTGATGTGCAGTTGGCACTAGCCTCTGCCATCAGTAAGGGTCCTGCAATGAGCTGGCGACTCATTCAGGGTGTACCCTGGCCTTCGCCCAATGAGTCACTGGGATAGGCTCCAGTAATCCCCCTGAAAAAGGGGGGACAACAACATAAC
>OMLP01002730.1:0-18259 GCA_900302685.1 Spondyliosoma cantharus | reverse complement strand
AGTGATCGGAAGGTCACTGGTTCGATTCCAGGCTCCCCTGGGTGGGATCCTTGAGCAAGATACTGAACCCCAAACCTGCTCCTGATGTGCAGTTGGCACTAGCCTCTGCCATCAGTAAGGGTCCTGCAATGAGCTGGCGACTCATTCAGGGGTGTACCCTGGCCTTCGCCCAACGAGTCACTGGGATAGGCTCCAGTAATCCCCCTGAAAAAGGGGGACAATAACACCGCAACCCCGCGAGGGAAAAAGCAGGCAAGGAAACGAAAAAAAAAGAAGCACGATGTGACATAGGGTCCAATGCAGCTCTAATTCAACTGTAAACTCAATGTCACTGTTGTCCTGCTGTTCACAGAGTTACCTTAATTGCATGAAACAAGCCAAATGACACCTCGTGGTGACGGCAGTGCTGCAGTGACCTCCAGTGACCTCCAGTTTATGGCATTCTCAAATGAAACCAAAAATAAATAGCTATAATAATTAGTTTTCAGGAATTTGCATAATGTTGCCCTTGTTTGAGGCATCTTATTTAACATGTAGATTTATGTAAATTACCTTGGAGCCAAATATCTCAGGAACGCTCGAGGTTCACAGTGGATTTACCAGGACCGGCATACACTGGCACAACATGCCAAAATTAACTAGTGAAATTAATTTGGTCCTCTGGGCTGTTGCTGTAAATATGGACTTGCATTCCATCAAGCCAATTGAAAATGAATGTTAAATGAATAAGCGTTGCAGTGCTTTAAACTGCAGTTTTCTGCATACCTGATGTTTTTTGCAATGTATGTATACATCTGCGAGAGACGTAAGGTATAGAGGCCATCTCTGTCATGCTTAAATGTGTATGTTCATTGTTTTAAACATGAGGAAATGCTTTCTGACGTTTAGTTTGGAGCTCTTTTTGGCTTTAAAACCTTCATTTTTTTACCTTTTTTCCTCCCTGAATCTAAACCTCCTTTTCATGCTTGCAGGATCACAGCTATCTTTCGAATTCACCTGCTCCGTGCAGAGCTGCCAGTCCTCAAATTTTGTATACGTGACTAAGGTCGTGATAGGATTAGTATTACTGCAGTATAAGGTAATGCCACTTTCACTTGTATAATTACATTATTTTGTCCTCTGTAAATAAAATTACATAAGTTTTTAAGTGTAAAAAAAGACAAGTGATGCTTTAAAAAAAAATCCAATGAGATGAGTAACACTTCCATTCAAAGCATTAATTACACAAATGCACATTATCATCATGGCTCTAAGCAATCGCAAAGATATTCAGAAACTCACAGACAAATCTCCATGTGTCAGCTGCTCTTCTGACTGCTCGGCATCTTTAAAGCAGAAGTTAGCAGTGCAGTGTGTTTTGTTGTGTTTTCGTGGTAGGGAAGCAGCTGCAGGCTCAGGAGTGGTAGAAAAGACTTGTAGGGTTGTGGACCCCCCCGGAGGCAGAGAGGAGAGGGGAGGGTGAGTCCAAGCTGAGCGCCGTCCTGAGCATTTCCTCACATAGGACTGGGATCATATGGGGACTTCAAGTAATTCATGAATGGCCGGTTAATCTCCGCCTTTGCGAAACAGACAAAAAACAACAAAAAAACTGAAATTCAGTGCAAGAAGTATTAATTTCACAATGATGGCTCTAAAATGACTCTTTACTCTGCTTATTTTTTGTCTGTTGTCCTGCATCCATGTCACATGACCATCAAGTTCCTTTATATCAAGTATACGTTTAGTTTAAAGAAAGGCTCTTCACTTTTAAGAATAAGTCAATTGCACATCCATAATTAAGGTAATACGTATTCATAAACATCTTTTTTTGCACACATTTGGGGGTGCTTGATTCACATCTGGTGTTTCCTCAGAGCTCTCACTGGACATGAGTTTAGCATCGTGAAACTCTGGCAGCTCTGAATGTGATATCTTTCATCTGGCAGAAAAGAGTATACAGGTCTTTGTTCTCCAGACTTTTACCATGCACATGCATCTCCTGCCTTCCACAGCACGATCAGCTTGGGAGAGATAGGCTATTGTGATATGACATGCTGATATGTTTTTTTTTCTTATTTAAACAGCAGCCATGTACCCTGTTCATGCACATTTCTGTAATTGTACAGCATTTAGTTTACTTCCACTTTTCTTTCTCAATTGTTTCCTTTCTCTTGTCGTGCCAACAGGTAAAAGGAGGTGGAGGGGCTGACACTCTACACTTTATTTTGGCTAACTGCTGGACTAGGTTTACATGTTTCAATGCTCAAAAAACACATACATTTCCTCATATTTGTCTATTGTCTGAGACACTGTTTTAGATCCTATCTCTTCAAGGCCCCACTCTCAAATACCTAGTCTGGTCTGATTGGTCAGCTCACACAAGTCTGAGCCAGCACCTCTTACCATGTCTCCGGTCGACTCTGATGTGTTTTCAGCCTCCAATTAGCCTATTCTACTGTTAATATAGCCATAACTTATTCAAATGTGTGACATGGTGACGTGGTGTGACGTCAAGAAGTCACGGAATTAAAGGCAGGGCTACTGACGAGGTGTTTCAGTCACTTCAGCAGCAGCCTGTTCTGTGGGACAAAGGAGCTCCTGTATGTGCAGACTTTGGGATTTTTAACATTCATGAGCTATTACATGCACACAAAACTGTATAAAACAATTAAGGAAAGGAAATAAGAAAAAAAAGGAAGATTAATAGGTCTCATTTAATACAGCCCTGATACTCCAGCTCAATCAGCGTTCCAGGCCGGAAGATGCATCCGCATGCTCCTGCCTGCCCATCAACACCTGGATGATAGTTTGGGGGACGCTGATACAATAGTTACCTTCGAGCCCTAACTCACAGCTCATCGCTCTTCTTTTCACCAACAGTTTCTGTCAAATTTCATGTATGTAATGCTTTATCCTCACAGTTAATGCTGGGAAATTCCCCTCAACCACCACCAACATGTAGCAGCCACCTGGGTGACGCATGGCAGCCATAAAAAATCAATGTTGTAGTTACTGCCATCCATCCTCTCATTAGAAGAATCTACAGGGTTTTGACATCTGCAGGTCTAGGTTGACATGACACGTTCACATGAGTCTCGGAAGTACTATTGAAATATTTAAGACACCGGAAAATATTAAACCGCATGTCGGCATAGCTTAACTCACCCACTTGCCTGCCTTACCTGACCTCGCTCTCTCTTTTTTAAGTGAGATATTTACAGCCAAAATAGGCAAGCAAGTGATTTATGAGTATATCCAGGGGGAGATAAAAGAATGAAGGAGAAGATAACATTCATATGTAAACAACATAGTTATAGATTTTGGTACTGACTAATGAGGATCCAATCAAGGAAGTCCCGGTCCTGTTCCAGCAGGATCCAGCACAAATATCTGATGTTAAGTTTACCAGATACTTTCCCTTAACCTGTTCCGTTGACTAATTGTCACAACTGCGGCATGACCATACAAACGATGCTCTCTAAAAAGATAAAAGCGCAAAAACAGAGTTTTTGATCAAGCACAGACAGACTCTTTCATGTTCAGTCTTTCTAAGGGCAGTCCGAAACAGGTATATGTATCACATCTGAGACAGTGGTGATTATTAGAAGTTGCACTGTGAACCACCACTACAAGACAAAAGCACAGAGCATCTTTTTAACAAATATATCCTCTCAAATCTGAACTGGGGGCACAGAAAAGAACATATTTTTAATGCACTGAATCATAACACAAGTTAGATAATACGATGTTCTGTTCCTTTGATTGAGGAGAGGAAAGGAGGTGTGGTGGCGCCTTGTTAAAAATGAACAAATTGCCTACTGTGTGTCTGTATGAGACACAGAGAGGCGTGACGGAACATCAGTATTGGACAATCTGGGATGAGATCAGTCTGGATTATTTTGTAACCCAAAGAGAGCCTGACCCACTTTGTGGGACACCGGCCAGCTTCAGTGAATATCCAGAGACCAAGAATAATAAATCTTTTTGTGACTGTGACTGCGACATTATCTTTATTTTACTGTTGTTAAAATGCAACTGTGATATAAGTGCTAGGACTAAATTGAATACTTACTGTCTCACTTTATCTTACTTGCATACATTTCTGTAATGCTAAAATTACCCTCTCTCCCCACAGGGATCGTTACACCTCCATCTCACTGATCTCCAGCTCTCATCTGCTGTCTTTTAAACACCACAGAGGAAATTGACCTTTTCCTCCCATATCATTATCCCCACAAAGTCTAATTGTGATCACACTCTCACAATCGCTGTCACACGCACACACACACACACACACACACACACACACACACTATTATCCAGTTAATCACGATCCATACATCAACGGGTTATTTTGCATTACAAGACCGATGCAATATGCCGCTCTCCCCTGTCATGAATGTGTAGAAAACTCATTAGTGGATGTGCGGTAGTTAAAGGCTGACTGAGAAAGTTTTATCACCATAGATGACAATATCAGTGTGTCATGGTGATGGACTATGTGCATGTATTTGCATTGCCGATAAGTGTATTGTGGCAACACTCTCTAGAGCTCGGAAGATTGTTAACCCAGTGCTTTCCTCATACAAATAAATGAGGGTCATTTTGAGATGAGGTGTTTTTAATGTCTTAAGATATCCCTGTGCGGATGTGTGTCTGACGTGTGTTTGTGGTGCTTATTGTTGGTCGTGTGCACGTGTAGATATTAATAAATGTGACTTTATTATGCTCCTGACAGGCTGTGATTACATGTTTCGGTCCCTTTTGTTGTCGGTGACGGTGGATTTTCATTGCTTCCACTGCCAAGGATGATGGGAACATAGAAAAAGGGTCTGTAAACAGTTCCTCTTGTTATCTCTCCTTGCCTCCCCCCCTCCTTCCTCTCAACCCCGCCCCCCCAAAACATTCCACTTACTCCCCTTTTCTCTAGCGAGCCATGTGGCGGCTGTGTCATTTATGGCCTTTGTGATATAGAGATCTATTTAACACTTTCTCTCTTCACGTCTTTGTTCTTTGGCTCTGAGTTTAGCAGCAGTCAGCAGTTGTTGCAGACATGTGATCGCTCAAATTGAACCAAGGTCCTTTGTGAAATGATCCAAAATCCACCCTAAGTTGGAGGTAATAGAAATAATAAAGTAATAAAACCCACTGGATGCCCATCACCACCTTTTAACAAAACAGACTTAACAACTTTTACTGACTGATTTCATGTCTTCATCCACATTAACTGATACAACTGGACAAAAAACCCAGACACATCTGGCTTTTGTCTTCAGTGGGAAAAGACACAATCAGCATTAATTTACCGTTAAATGACTCTGCGTTAGTAACTGGTGTTAATTGGCTCCAGCTCTGATCAGCAGTGATGGAAACACAACGCCCAGGTGGACATGTTCATTTTCCTGCCTTTTCCAGTACTATTCTATGGAGCGAGACAATAGGATGTTGGCGCGTGAATACTTTTGCCATCTGTCTCAAGCAGTGCTTGAATTGTTCAGTTGGATATGATTTTAAAGACTGCAGTAAAAGAGTGAGATGTCTCACTTCTTAGTTACTCCCATCATGAGCTCCCCCCAAAAAAGTGTGTGTGATTAAGATTATTATTGATTAAGACATTTTAATACATGTTCTAACCTCTGGATGTAGACTGATGAGTCTGTTCGGAGTCTGTTTTCTAGTGTGTTGTTTGGTTTACCTGCATTGAAAAAGCAGACATGTATATAATGCTAATTTTGGTGTGGAAATGGTATGGCAATGAAGAGGAAACACTGGATATTTAGAAACATCACTTGTCAAACATTTCCTGTGATCATCAACCAACCGATGATCCAACCAACCGACCATCAAACCAACCAACCAACCAACCAAACATCAAACCAACCAACCAACCAACCAAACATCAAACCAACCAACCAACCAACCAAACATCAAACCAACCAACCAACCAACCAAACATCAAACCAACCAACTAACTAACTAACTAACTAACTAACAATCCAAACAGACAGAGACTGGTGAAAACATAGCCTTGGCAGAGGTAGGATTAGGATCAAAAACTACTAAGCTAGCATGTTAACAGATCTCCTTGACAACTGAGTTAATACCATCTGCTGCTGAAGACAGTCTGATATAGTTTAAAGCTCTAGAAAATGTTAGTAAGAGTCTTGGAAAAATTTAAGTGATCTGAAGGGGTACCATAACAATATCATTATTTAAAACACTGAAAGCAAATATGAGTCAGTGTCTACGAATTAGAGTCGCTGGGGAACATTATCCATTCAGAAGAGATCCTCACTAAATTATATAAAATATCAAGACCATTACTTGGAACAAAGGTAAGCTAGTAAAATGGAAAACAGTGCTCCTGTAAGTGTTGCCATAATACATGTCTGAATTACAATAGCCTTCATTTTAGCAATAAATCCATCGTCACACCACTCTCTACTGTTAAATCTGCCTTTGTGTCAGTGTGAAAGTCACACCATTCTAGTCCGGTAATTGCCTGCTGGCCCTGAACTTGCCAGTAACACTTGAGTGAATGCTTCAGATTTACATGGCCATCCTGGACCTTGATGTGCATCACCTGGGAAACATATTTTTTTAATGGTGCTATTCACCTCAGCACGACCAAATGGAGGTTCTCATTGGTCTCATTCACCCTCCCATCTGGGCTTGCCCCAAGATGTATTGCTTCAGTATGAATGATGAATCCAGGACATCGACACATGCCAGTTCAGCATAGCTTGTCAGGACTTCAGACCCTACCAACAAATTGCATTACATTGCGGCTGTTTGCTTTGTTGACCCTTTTAAATCTTTTGAGCTGCTAAGGTATTGGCTGCACACTCCTGTGTAGCACCTCCATTCAGTTTAACACTCAGCATAGCTGCTGCATCTAGCGCACGACTGACTTCCCCTCTCCAATCTGTTCTGACATTTGTGGGGAAACATTCAGACACTCAAGATGCATCAGCTGTGTAAAACCTGGCAAAAAGTCAGCGTTGATGTTAGTCAAACTGTTCACAGTAAGGCCAGGGAACTACGCAATGCATGATAAGCTGATGAGAAGAATTAGTAATGCACATGGGACCAAATGACAAAAAGAAAAAAGCTAGCTCCATGATGAAACAAGAGCCATAAGAGACTTGGGTTGCACCCGACCAACCAAGGTGTCAAGATCAGGAAGTGGCCCGCGAAAGGCAGTTAGACTTGTATTATTTCAGCACTTAGATGAATGTGTAACTGTTGTTGCTCTTCACCTACCTGGTAGTGTTGAAAGAAATGCTGAACATACTTAGTCTACTGAACGCTGGGAAAATTTTAATTAATAAATCATAGATCCCTAAATGCAGTTACTTACTATAAAAGGCATACATTTAATATATTTGTCACATGTGTATGCCTTGAACAGTGACGTCAAGTTTAGTTAGCCTCTCTCAAAAAATACTTGCTGCTGTTTTTATCCTTTACTATGCCGAGCCGACTGCAATGGCATTTTGTTCCGATCTGCATTGAAAGGTGTAATATGAATGATAAATAAAGAAAGTCTAAGTCTGTATGTAATTACTGCTGTAGAAATCATTGTATGATTAATGACAGTGAAGTAGCATCATACCCTCTTTAACAGGTAAGAATGGATCTCTGACCACCAGTTGATATTCTAATTTCAGTGGAGAACTTGTAAATAGGCCTACGTGATTTCATCATCTTTAATCATATGTGTATATGCAGCAGCTCCATGAGTATACCTCTCGGATCAGTAGGCTACTGCTCTATGTCCTGTGATATTTTCACAGCACCAATTACAAGAGTCTGTACGATTGTACTTACTTACTGTTGAACCACTGGTCACGTTATGGCATTTCTCAAACAGATGTAAACTGCAGTGAATGACAAAGTGAAGAAATTGTTTGTTTCTAAAGTGCTGCAACCAACACATTGCAAACCTCTGCCAACAGTCTCCTTTGTCCACATTGTACAAACGCATAGATACCAGCCACCTAAATAGAGTTCTTTAATCAAAATACATGCATTGTTCCCTGAAATATTAACAGAAATTTGAAAAACACTCATAATGTTGAAGAAAGCGAGAAGACATTTCTTTATCCATCCTTTACCTTGATCTGATCCAACATTTAATGGGGTCTATACTGGAGCGAGACCCATCCTCTGTCCAAGTTTTGCATAAATCTGTTAGTTAGCAGTTTTTGTGTAGTCCTGGTGATGAAGACAGCACTCTATCAACAGTGCAAGTACTCGGGAGACCTCACTCTTCCTCATGACCTGTAGCAGAGAGCACTGACTACAACCCATCCCTTGATCACAGTTGATACTTTGAATCTCGCAAAAAAAACCCTGATAAAATAAGATAATAGATAATAAGATAGCATTGTAGTCTTTATTTCTCATGTCTGTTGTATACATCCTTTGTTGCATGGTGTGCTCAACCCAATCACCACAAATAAAAATATTCTTTATGTTGCAACATTACATTTCTTTTGGTTTAATTTTTTAAGATAATACAATTATAGAAATATATACATATATGTACACGTCCTCTTCTTTTTCTGCTCTATATATAAATGGTCTATTGTCACTTGTCGTCACAGTGGCCACAGATTAACCAATTTAAATAATCATCATTTTAAGATATATTTGATAAAATAAAGTTTTCACTGTGCCTCTGATAGTTCGTTGTACGACAACATCATTACAATTTCCACCCTATGTAGCACAAGCTGGAACTTAAATGAGAACATGCGGTCGACAGGGATTTCAGAATAAAACTTTGACCAAAGTAAAAAAAACAGTGTTTTTATTAAAAGACGAATGAAAAAGAGGATTACAGCTAATTTAGTTCTCTGTTTGGTCTACTTAAAGCAAACTTTCTGAGTTTTTTTTAATAAAGGATTATATGAGGAATCTCTCTTTTTCTCCTTCTCACCCTTCTCATCCATAGTCACTTCCTAATCTTGAACTGTCTGTCTCTCACTCACAGCCCTCCTTCCATGTTTAAATGTAATGTAATGTCATTGCCCAATTGAACTAAAAAATTCAAAGTCAATAAAGAGAGAGAGGGATGCAAACATGTCCAAAGAAACACAGAAAGGAAAGGAAAACAGTCGCATGCAAGTGGAGAGAAACAAAGATGGGTATTTGAACGGGAACACAGAGATAAAAAAAAAAAAAGAGTTATCTATGAAAACACAGGCACTGAATGAGGAGGATCATTGGAGAAGGCTGTTTTACAGTGACACACACTGATTAATACACTTACCAAACAGACAGAAACAGTGTAATGATTTTATAAGCTTTGGCAATATTATTAATGTAACATCCATCGGTCGTTTTGATACATTTTCCTAATGGTCTATGGAGTCCTACAAACCATACTTAAAAGAAGCACCATGCTAGTTTTAAAGGGTCCACAGAGAGAGAGAGAGGGAGGTGGCATGTCGGCGGTCGGTGCGAGAAAAAGAGCTTTTTTTAAACAAATCCTTAAATCATATGAATGATTATTCACATAACACTTGCACGTAACATTTGTTTTTCATAGGAAATGTCAGGTACCTAGAGATATCCAACACAGACATACACATGACACACACCATTTCAGAATTGCACATATTGCATTGTTGAGTACATAAGCAAATCGTCTTACATTGTCAAACCCCCGAAACAGCAATGAATGGCGCTTAAAAGTCCAGTCTGGAGCATTTTTTAGCGCAGATTGTAGCCACCTGAACACCCTTGGCCTCACTGGTCAGTGCTTGGGCCCTAAATATTATATTTCATTTGTGCTGACTGATCGTCCTACATCATACACACTGGATCTTTAAAAAGAGTAATTTCTGAATAACAAAGCTGCCTCCCTGCTCCTGCTGTTTTGCACTGATCAATATTTTAATATTAAATCTGGAAATAATGGGAATCTGAACCCTCATCGTGACAGATGTATAGAGTATTATCAACACAACTCTGCAGTTCTGAGCTGTAAAGAGCATCTTAGCAGCTTTTTGGAACTACAGTGTTTTCCGTTCAAAATGTCATCGACACTGTTTCCAGCCCAGCAGGCAGCGAAACAGCCCTGATAAACCAGTGTGTCACCTGACCAGCACCAAATGACTGAAACACAAAGTTAGCATTTAGCAAGTGAATACAGTCAAGAACATAGCTGTTAAAGAGCTATATCATTTTTTTTAATTTTTTTTTAAAGGAGATGATGGTTCAGACCAAAGCAAAAAAAAAGGACATTATGTATTTTTGAGAGCTAGCTATAACTGCTTGCTAACTACTTTAAATAGTGATTGTTGAGGTTGGGTTATTTTTCATGGCTTGCTGTGTGTTCTGAGGTGCTGTGGAGTGGTGGGTGTGGCTTCCCGATTGGCCAGAGCTGACACTGATCTCAGACCTGCAGTGTACTGAGGTGACCAGCTCCTGGTAAAAGCCCTGCTTCGGCTCTCTACTCACAGCCAGATTACTTCAGACATGTCCATCAGACATGTCCATCAGACATGATATTTGGCTGGTTTCTAGTGTGTTTTCGCTTGTGACCTCAAGTGCCACCGGCCAGCTTCACCCTTTTACCAATATTCCTTTCAATGGTTTAACATTCGTCTAGAATCCTGCTTTATTTAACAGATGTGCTGCCTCATTGTGAGTCAAAGGCCTGCTAACCCTGAAAGAAAATCAGTAGGTGTCAGTGTAGAATTAAAAGTGCCTCACTATTTGCCTCACCTATTTTTGGGATGAAGTGCTGGCACTGGACATAATCGGTTTCCACGAAAAAGTCACTAAAAACATATCGAGTCTCCGGCATTGTCTCGTCTCCATTGTTGTCCACTCGTCTTCTCTTTTCTCCATCTGATGTCAATTTCAAAAGCTTTGAGACGCACAATAACCTGCTGAAGAGGTTCTCATCTGCCCGGGATTTCCAATAACCATTAACTCGCCCTCTGCTCCACGCTGTACGGCAAAATGACCAGACACTTCAGTTTGGATTGTGTGCGCCCTCATGCATTATAAAAAGCCATTGTGAAGGCCACCTCGCAGAATAATTTGTATCGATGGGATAAATGCTGTTTAGCCCTGCACGCACGCAAATCAATGTGCTCCCGTCACGAAGCAGTGACACACATTTCGGTGTCCAAAAAGAAGAACACGGCACTATGATTTTTGTGTTGTAGCGTAGTGCCTGTTCAAAACATGCAGTTCAAAAAGGGCTAATTAGTTGGTCTTTGGTATTCACTCTTGCAGCTTTCTGGATCAAACAGTCTGATTGGACTTTCAATCAGATGGTTGGTGGTTGTATGCCTCCGTGCACCAATCGAGTCGCTTGACTATCATTTTTTGCAAAATATTCTGTCACAGTGTATTGAATCTCTGACCTTTTGGATATCATAATATATATAACATAACCTGTAGATAGATAGATAGATAACATAACTTCACCATTTTATCCTATTAAACATTTGGATGTCAACATTTAAGGTAGTAATTGTATGTATTCTTGAGTTCACAGTGACCTTGAGCTCTGACCTCTGGCCACCTAATTCTAATCAGCTGAGTTACAGTGAACAATTGTACGAAATTTAAATGAATTCCCTCAAGGCGTACGGATGAACGACGGACAACCCAAATACAGCAAACCCGCCACGGAGCCATGAAAACACGGCTGCATCCCACAGCAGAGCTTCAGTATGTGCATCATTTGCACAACGATGTTTTGCACTAACTATGTGGTAATGTAAGGGGTTCACAGATCCTTTAGAGTTAAATGTTTGCTAACATGCCATGATTATAATATGACGATATTGTATTATATATATTACATAAGGGATTCTTCCTCTTTCTCTGTGGGCAAAAAATAATAAAAGACTCAACCAGCCTTAAGCCCTATTCGCACGGGGCTAGTATTACCTGGGTTATGTGAATTAGAAATGACCCCACCACATCTGTGCTTCGTACGGGATAAGCAAAGTCTGCGTTTTAACTCGAATTTACTGACATTATCCACCGGATATGATGTCGGAGCCCTCGTTGGAGCAGCATAACGGTTAGATATGGATATTTTTTAATATAATAATAACTAGTGAGCCTGTTGATAGATAGAAAAATGTTCCTTACCGCATGCTGCCATGCATGTAATCCATCTAATCATCTTTCGAGATTTCGCTCTTCCGACGGATTTGAGCTTGCTCTTTCTGCGAATGGGTCTCCATGCTGTGTACCTAGATGAGCCTCCTGAATTTGCACCCAATTTGCTGTCAAAACTTTCATTTATAATTGCCAACGCAGCCTCCATAAATCTCAACCGGGAAAAAGTCGCCGAAAACAAAAAAACCTTAACAAAAAAAACAAAAAAACAACCCCAAATCACAGAGATGCCTATTCACACGGGACTAATATTATCACATGACCTCTGTGTTTGGTGAAATATGGTAGGTAATTTGCGGTGGAATTTTTACTTTACAAATTACGGACATGGCAGATTCGCACAGGATTAAGATCACAGACAAGCTCCGCAATTATTACAAATTACTAGAGGTCCCCAGGTAATACTAGTCCTGTGCGAATAGGGCTTTAGTCGTCATGAATGTCATTGGTTTGATTTTTCTTCCATTAAAAGTTGAAACGATCGCTGTTAGAAAGGTCTGAAGGAAAGTTCTAAGTCAGTGTGTTAAATCCAGCCTCCATTTAGACTCAGCTCTGAAACGTGTAACCTCTGTTCTCGATTAAGTTTTGTAGTCGTGGGAAAGTTTTTCATGCTCACAAATACGCATTGTACTAAAGCACACTGGGTAACATACAATTGTGGGCGACAGGAGCAAAAGGCTAATCATTTTTTCTCTTCTGTCCCCTCTGTCCTGCAGGCAGATAAGCTAAACCTGGCAGTGTGTTCTTTTAGCTCACACTAAATCTGCTTCAGGGAGTTTTGTTTCTTTTTCTTTTTCACTTTAAGGTTACACTCTTTGGTGCTGAAAAAAAAAACAGCCCCTTAAGAAGGTAAATTGCGGGCAGGCTCGGTCCCTTGTTTTTCCAAATGCCACACTCCTATGGTCACATTATTTCATATCATTTCACTTTCTGTGCGCGAGTAATACTATAAATTCAGCGGGGATACACACATACACACTTGAAACAGCTTCTTTCATTCTATCACACCAAACCTTGCTGCTACATTGGCCTTTTTGCACCATAAAGATATTGCTTATTGCTCATTGGGGCAGAGGAAAGGTTGAATTAAGGATTTGATGAGATAGGTTGTGACATACTAGCATTTAGCAGCGTACCACCAGTCTCTGTGTTAGCCCCGGCTGGCTCTGCCCAGCCACTGGGAAAGGTCAATGCTAATGCTGGCTGGTTAGCTCATATGCCTCACTCTATCTCTGTTTCACTGGCCTTTTCTCTCTTCTCCTACATGTGAGGTAGCTTTTCTTTTTTTTTTTTTTTTTTTTTTAAAGTTATCTCTTACACTCACACAGAGTGTGAAGGAGAGGATTTCTGATATTACATATCCCCTTGCTTTCCATTAGAGGGAAAACAGAGGTCAGAAAAGCCCCATTGGAGCACGTTTTGACTTGCTCAAGGGCACTTCAGGAGAGCAGAGAGAGAGAGTGTGCTGACACAGAGCTTTGAACCCCACTCATCCATTTGAAGAGCCTCTCTAAACCTCCGCAGTCCCAGTGTGATCAGGCGGATTCATTATTTTTGCAGATTCCCTGTTTTCCTCCCTCACTAAGGTTACTGCTGGTGATTAGGCTTTAGCACTGCACTGCTGACAGCTCATCGCAGCCTCACCGCCTTGTTAGTGCATCCACAAAGGTCACAACTAATACACTGCGGTTAGCTCATACATTTCAGGCAGTAGATGTGATACTGGGTAGTTTGCTTTTAGATGCTCAGTTAAAAAATCTCCATGGGAAAGAAGAGCTTTTACCAAAGGTATTTAATTGTCTTGAAAGCTTTGTGGCTCCTGAGGGAGCTGTGCAAAATTGAACAGAGTGTGTGATGTCATTTGAGTCGGCCGGGGCTGAAGACTACAATTTAAAAAATTAAAAACATCTTGGGTTGTGGAGTTTAAAGGAAAGAAATGAGCGTAGCAGGCTTTCATTGCCTGTTCTTCATCTCTGCTTGAGGCCAACGCCTCGAGGCTACATTATACTGATATACTGATACTAGCATAATACAACCAAGTCTCCAAATAAACTGTCTGCGGTGTAGTTTAAAGATTTTGACAGAGAAGCATGCATTCAAAAAGAAGTAGAGGTTCTGCTGCATCTATATATATTGTCAGAGTAAGATAATTAATAAATACATTTAAAAAAAACGAATAATCACATTTGCAATATTAAAAGAAGAAAGATTGTAAAATAAAACAAAGATATGATGAATCTATTATAAATCAATCAATCATAGAAGCAATGTTAAGAAAGATTTGTCCAAAGATTTAGTTTCAAAGTGTCCACAGTCACTTCCCAGTCCCATAAAACCTGTCAGACATAACAAACGTAACGTGGCTTTTACGTATAGCCTGAGGAACTTTAGGGCTGCATTTGATACTGTGGATCATAATACCCCCTGAAGAGACTACAGACAAGGTTGGCCTCTCTTGCACAATTTTTTTGTCAATGCTGCAGAGATAAAATAGATTTTGTGCACCTCGGGGCTCGATCTCCAGCCCAGTTGTATTTAAAATTTAACATGTGATTGAATGGCTGATTGCTCCAATAACATCAGTGTTGTGGGCAGAGTACTGGAATGCACGTTCTTTTATTTATGCATAGGCCCTTAGAGCCACTTAGTCCTCTGCTTCCACGTCACTTTCAGTGGCCAGTTAACATGTTCATGTACCCAATCACAGCAAGCATAAGGACATAAATGAATAAAAACATAATGTCTGACAGTGTGAAACATTACCCCGACATGGATGTAAGAACAAATCGGCACACGAAGACCTATGAGCTTCATGTCAGGACAAAAACAGAATCTTATTAAAGGCTGAGCAACTGAAGCCATGGCTTGAGTTTCGGACACGTTGGAAAACATCTAGAGCTTATACATTTTGTTAAGCTGTATACTTAACATTATCCTCAGCGTTACCAACAACATTCAAAACTCAATGATAACTCTGAGCCCTCTGCTATGAACAAGGACTATGATCAGCAATTGCAATTGTGGGGTTAATTCTGGGTCTTCAGGGCTAAGATGCTGGTTCAATTCTTACCGGGGTACATCGTTCAGAAGAGTCACACATCAGTAGCGCATAGATGATGGCTGAAGAGAGGCAGTCTCTCCTCATCCTTTATTATAGCAAAACCCCAATACAACATTCAAACTCAAAACAACATTGTCATCATCTCCACACCCACCTCAGGATAAACATAAAACTTCCTATACACCTCAACCATTATTGTGTGTCATACATCAACCTATACTCCGAACTCATACACACAGAACAGGCCTCACAAACCCCCTTCAGGATGAAATCCTTAACTGAGCTGAGGGATGTTTTCACGTTACATAAATAATAATGTTGCATCTATATTGTTAAGTGTCATATGTAAGAACAACATATCAAAAAAATAAGGGACATTTGAGAATTTCCCTCACAGTTTTATATTGTTGCTGAATGCTATAGCTTCTAGGAACAATTAGTTGAAAAATCAAGTCAAACATTCATCAAAATAAATAATTTGAATATTTAACATCTGGCTGACATTAAAAGAAATATTTAATTCAAAAATTATTGTCTGTCATACACATGTCCTGACAGACATCAGGAAAAAGAAACAAAAAACTAACAACTTTCTTTTCCATCTTTTTTTTTTAATAATAGACCTGTAAGGACGAACCTCCATCACCACACAAAGAAAGAGAATATGAATGTAGCCATCGGGCCGCTGCTGAGTGACGGAGGAATGGATCTGAAGAACGTGGTGTCCATTTAAACTGATGGACCTCCAGCAATCACTGGGAGACAGATGGGGACTCGTTCAGCATTTTAAGCAGCACCATCTAGATCAGGGGTCACCAGCCTTTTTGAAACTGAGAGCTACTTCATGGGTACTGAGTCATATGAAGGGCTACCAGTTTGATACACTCTTCTGAAGTAACAAATTTGCTCAGTTTGCCTTTAGTTATATATGATTATTAATGATTAATGATACTCATCTATGTGAAGACACTGATCACATTAATGATTTCTCACAATAATTATCAACAATGACTTACCAAGGTGGGAAACAGATAATATCAATATTCAATTTTCATTTTTAGAACAGGCCTAAGGGCTACTCATGTGGTCCTTGGGGGCTACCTGGTGCCCGCGGGCACCGTGTTGGTGACCCCTGATCTAGACTCTTTCGATGCCACTGCACAATTCACCAAACTATTCTGCAGGTTACTCAGATGCCATAAGACCGTCCTTGAGTGACTGTCTGAAAAAAATGTCTTCAGACCAAGGCAGCATCATTAGTGACACATTTTCTTGGTAGATTTGAGTCCAGAAGAAATACTTGCAGTTTTCTAAAAGGTCATACGTTTCTGTATTACAGTTATGATCTTCCAAACTGTTTCTGGACAGTGGTGTGAGGTCGGTTCTTCTAGTGCACTCTCTGCCTTTGTTCCTCCTACTACCTGCCCTCCTTCACTTATTCTGCTGCAAAGAGATTCTTATTTATGCAAATAAAAAATCTCTTGTATTGATTTGTGTTAATTTTGCCTGTCCTCTCTGTCTCCGGCCTTCACCTGCGACCTCTTTGTCTGCATCTCAGCTTCCCCTCTCTCTTTTGTGTCGCTTTCTTTATCTCCGCTGGCAGATCAGCGTGGCGTGCACTGACTCCGCAAGGGTGCCCACAGCTAAAAATCATTTTTAAAGAATTGCAATATGGACACATCATACCGATCTTGTCCTTTTGGAACAAGTGCTCAGTAATCTCTCACACTAGAATCTTGTGCAAAAGTCTATTTGAATGGAATCAGTATGTGATAACATAGACGTTCAATTATAGCATTTTAGAAACATATTTCAAGCTTCTTCTTTATATGTGCTTAAGGTCAAAGCACATGAACCTTACTTTCTCAACATAATCATCATTGTATTGTGTGATATGAAGTACGCCTGATGCCCTGCCAGCAACATTTTATACAAGACGTCACTGCTCTGTGGTCCTTGGTTGTGGAAAGTGGGCACTGGGTCATATTGAGAAGCTATTATCGGCACACAGTTGTCTCACGCTTTTTGTAAATGATCACAAAGCACCATTTACATTATTGCGTTGAACGTGGGTGGCAGACAGAGACCTCTCGATATTGAATGTGTATAAAAGCAACTAAAAGAAAGTTAACATGTTTGATTTTGGAGTGTGCTGTTGACGGACAGTACGCTATTGTCCCACAATGCAGTGCACATATGAGGAGGAGGCTTCTCTGAGCAGCAAAAACTCTAAAATCAAATGTGAAATATAGTGAGGGAACTTGAAGATCAAACGCGAAATGTATGCATTGGGGTTGTTTGCCTCCACGAAGCGGTCAAGCTGCTGGTCCAGAGCGCTGGGGTTGAATAAAGGGCAGAATATTTTTTGCACAACATTATGATGTCAGAGTGCATTTAACCTCTGACCTTTTGCATATCAACTGTCATAACTTAAGAATTATGGCCAAAAAAGTGTTTTCTGAGGTCAGGGTGACTTTGACCTTTGGTCACCAGATCTAAACAGTTCATGCTTTAGTCCAAGTAAATGTTTGTACCAAATTACTAGGAAAATTACTAGAAATATGTCTAAGGGCTCAAAAGAACAATTTTACCGTCTTGTTTCGCTCTCAGGAAGCAGCTTTGTTCAGTGAGAAAGCTCAGAAGCCTTCGTGTGTTGCCTTGGCAGTCAAAATTGATAACACGCTGGTGAACGTGTGGAGTATTTAACAGCTAAACAGCAGATGTAAAAGTTGGTAGAGATGAAAACAGAGCTCATAGGAGAGCATACATTGAACTAAAGCTCCTCAGGCGGCCATAAACTTGACTCCAGATGAACGCTGGTGTCGCCACGTGTCTGCTGAATGTGTATTAGCAGCTGTTTGCTAACAACTTAATCAGAATCTGCACCTTTTGCATAATTTCTTGCAAGAGTAAAAAGTATCTTGTTTTTTTATTAAAGGGATAGTTCGGGTTTTTTGAAGTGGGGTCATATAAAGTACATATCTATAGTCGGTCTGTTCCCTACCGTAATTGCGGATCAGCGCAGCCTCAGTTTGGAGAAGCAGAGAGCCGCTCCAGCCCAGA
>OMLP01002722.1:0-10143 GCA_900302685.1 Spondyliosoma cantharus | reverse complement strand
TTAAACCATATCATGCACAATATTGCCTCTTAGGCTGCCTTATAAGCTGCTTGTCCCTGTACAATCAATGAAGGTATTTACAAATTCAACAAATATTCTACACGTCTTTAAAAAAAAAAAAAACTTGATGCAAGTTAAGAGAAAAGAAATCTTGATCCCATCCAAAGGCCCTCAAGTGTAGTTAGTACAAGTGAACAATTTTTTTAGCCTAATAGTAATTGAATAATGCACACACACGCCTGCGCACTCACAGACATCCATACATTCATACACTGCAGATATACAATCGGGCACTGTACATAATGACTGCAGACTTTGAGAAGTGCACCACACACATTTTTTTTAACGATGTTTTACGTGGGTGCGTTTAGCTCGTTGGAGGAATCAAAGCCAGTCCCCGTGTCTCAAGGCGTTGGGAAGTGTCTTTAAAAAGAGAGATGACAAGAGTATATGAATAATTCCTCGCATCCACAGAGTCCTCTTCTTAAGCTTATCTTATCCATCCTTGGATGTGACTTCTGCAGTCCTACTACTCTCTCTGCTCCAGTCACTGAGCTGTGGAAAGAGACTTCACAATTGAATCGTTGTTTTGGAGAAAAGGCACTATACCTATTGAAGGAGAATTGCTGGGGGACGAGGCGAGCTGTCTCCCCCGCAGCGTCCCATTCCCCCCACCGTCCTTCAAATCAAACTCGATTAAAGGAGGTTACATGCAGGGCAAAGGTTGTGAGGTCACGTGACATGCCATGCAGCACTTCAGCTCCCTCCGTCATATGGGGAGTCGGATCATTCACAACAGAGTGGCGGCAGATGAGGATGTGTCGATGCATGCGGTGTGCACTGCTCCCAATATTCAGTTTACAGATAGTTCACTTTATATATACACTGTACATGATCTGCCTCGTCAATGCGTGACGGAATTACATGAAGGAATTACATTATTAAATACAGATTCCTGTACAAGCTTGTGTTGGAGAAAACAAAATACACTGAATAATAGTTGTTTACTGTAGACACGGATTACTATTTGAACATAGTAGATAATATAATAACCAATAACAAAAACAAATATAGTTCAGATGAGCACTGCATAGTCCATAAGAGATTTGTGGTAAGAATGCAACACTTGTTAATATCAGTGTTAATTAATATATGGATTTAGGTTCATATCAGGTATTTCATGCACAGTTAAAATCAAAATGTCAGGTTTGAGCTGCTTCCTTCCTAGATGCCGTGTGGATAAAGTGTGATGAAGAAAAGTTTCAAAGCCTCTTCGCGAAGATTTTAAATGTCTTCAATGTGATTTCTTTTGTGTGTCATGTGCGGTGCTGGGGATGGAGATGTGATCGTAAAGCCATGCCGTGTTGGAGCGATGTGGGAGTGGGGGGATAGAGCAGTCAGTGCACCACCTCATACTGGTCTGCTATGCTACACAAATGAGTTCAAGGAGTTCATGGCATTAATAGGGGATGGGGCCTCCGAGCTCTCGTGGCCCTCAGCTGTTTCCCTGCTGGCACTCTTTCCACTATACTGGCCGATAAACGAGCCATCCTCGTTGAACTGTCCGTCTCCTCCTTCCCCGTAGTCAACTAAACTGTCGTCACTGTCGTCTCTCTTAACTGTCCCATTAGATGGCGTGCGGCTCCCTTTTAACGGTTTATGGTCCTCATTGTCACTGAAGGAGAAAATAACATGCAGGTGTTACAGGTGAGATGATGTGACAGATGCAGAACAAGGAGATTAGTGATCACTTTTTTTAGATGGAGCACTTTTTCTTTTTTTTCTTTTAGTCTTTACTTTAAAAACAGTCATGAGCTTTCATTAATATGCAGCAGTGAACATTCTGCAAAAAAAGGCTAATTTGAATTTCAGTTTGCTCCATGGCTAAAAAACGGCAGTTATGAATGATTAGTTGGTTTCCATCAGGCAACAGGGGAATAAAGCTCAAGCAATCATACCCCGTTCAAATTCCCCCTGAAACCAAAGATGAAGTGGTAAATGTGTTGTCTGACAAAAGCATTTCCCCCCCACCCCCGAGACAGAGGTCGTGATGAAAAACAGAAAATCCAAGGCAATGATGTGAATAAAACTTGGAAAGCAAGGTCTCAGCCAAACATCCCCCAAAGCAAGCATGATAATAATCACAAATTGGCAAAATGCATGAAAAATCTGCAAAGAAAGATTTCTTTGGATATCAGATAGTCGAAAAAAACATTCCACATACATGAGTTGAACATCAATGAGATAAGATCACAAAGCCATCATAATGCTGAGATATTTATAAACTGAAGTAGAACATATATGAATCAGTATGCAGATCACTTTTTTAGAGACAAAACTAGTTGTTTATGCAGCGTACATGATGAAGGCTTTATGACCGCATGTTAAACTTGATGAGAGCCTGGGATGCTTACACAGCCAGCGTTTTTCTCCACAGTGACCCGGCTGTCCACTGAGCCTCCTCACATGCTAGATTTCTTGACCGATGACCCTCAAACCCCCCTCTCCCACACACACACACACCACCGCCGTCGCCCTTACCTTTCCTGAGACCTACACCCCCTGCGATCAGATGAGGAGATCCAGCTGAGATCCCACACAACACAACAGTCACTCCTAGGGATGATTGTGCTATGCACACACTTGAAAATTTGTTTTTTTTTTAAGCGTGGCAGTTTAACAGGCACGTACGCCATGTACACGTGTAGCATGAACTTACAGTATGCTCTCCTGCAGTCAAACAAGAACAGCTCGGTTGAGTTACGTTATGCCTTTATTGACATACTGTAAGGGTTCCAGCTGAGCTTAATGAAACAGCATGGATGTAAAGTAAACTCTCACAAAGGCACTATAATATTTATACACTTTGCCTTGTGATTTATTGTCTACCGTTGTTCTTTGAAGTCGATGTCCATTGTAGAGATTCCCTTGTGGTGTAAATAGGTCTCTCATTTTTACACAAACTACATGAGTTTTAAAGGATAAGTGATACTCTACATTTTTTTCTTGTTGTCAACCAATCACATGAAAGACCAAAACAATTAATTAATCATAAAAACAAGTGCATCAAAAGCCTGTCAAAGAGTATTTCTCTGTGCCATATTACATTTTAAAGGCATATTTGCAGATTGCTAGTTGTAAATACATTATTCGAAGTTGGCCCCTACTTCATTCACTTTAAATCTATATATACAGTAGTGGATTCACTATATATCTTTATATAGTGGATGAAGAGAGGGGTCAGCATTTACTGAAAACAAAGAAGATAAGAAGTGAATCAGAGAGACACATTCAAAAGTACAAATAAACACAGCAACACCTTAATGTTTGCCTCTCTGCTCTGCCTGTGTGTAGCTCAGCCCTGCCCTCAGTTTAACAGACACACAGACCTGTAGCTATTTGTGACAGACCGAGAGTAGAGGAGAGAAACAGAGACAGTGATGTGACCTAGTAGGGATGTTTTTACAGAGTCCTGACCTTTTACTGTTTGGCCAGGGGCTGCACACCATTGCTAAAAGGTTGACGCCTGGAAACTAAAGAACTAAGAGAATTTTAAAAAAAAAATACAGGAGAGCTGGGTCTCTGCAGATCCAGAGACTGTCACTCACTACCAGTGGATCATAAATTATGATTTAGAAAGTTGGCTTTTGTGTGAGTCTATATATTGTTTACTCGCCTGCATTTTATGCCTTTACAGATTCAAGTCTTCAGGAGGCATATGGCAAAACATACAGGAGAAGTCAATGGTTTTAGTATGTTTGTTGACAATAATAAAAACATAGAGTACCACCAGACTCCTTTAAGAATTATTACTATTAAAGAATGGCTACTGGCCTGTCAAACACAGCATTAACCAGCTCTTGTACACTCAGTGATGATTGCTTCCCTCAAACATGCTGATACTCACATATCATATAAGATCCATATGCATCTATATACTGTATATCTATATATGAACAATAATTCCATTTGACATATTATTGCCTAGAGCAATTTTTCATAGATCAGATCTCGACACCATGCATCACTTATTATATCTATAGATATATCGATATGTATTTATCACAGAATAAAATCCATAGAACAGATTTATGTTTACATAATACAAAAAAGGAATATAAAATATAAAAGCAAGACCATCTTATAAATTGACTTATAAAAAACAATTCAAAAATGCTAGCTATACAGAAGTAAAGTGCTTCATTTTTCTTTATTCTGCGTGCGATTGGAGAAGCAGCCTAGAAAGAGGATGCTAACAAGCATAGCTGGATAATCCTGTGAGAGTTATGTATGTAAGTAGCAATACCACGAGGCAAAGTGTTAATACTATGTATACTGTACACAGGATGTATATGAGTAGCTTATTAGTTGTAATGGGATTTGATGCTTTGGGTCATATTAGGATGTGTTGCAAATGAATCTAGCTTATATATTTATTTATTTTTTCCTGACGGTCTTAAAGTTTTAAATTAACACCCAAACCCATAAATCCCTTGAACCTGAAGAATCTTGCTTCTCAAATGACACCACAATGTCATATCAAGCACACCCACACACAAGAAAGTCCAACACAAGTAGCATCCAGGACGTCCCAACGACCCAGAACAAAAATATTGTGCTTCACGATGGTAGAAGTTCACTTCTTCTTCTTCTTCTTCTTCTCCTTCGTCTTCTTGTTTCCGCTATTGGTGATCCTGGGTCAGTTATTGGTCAGCTGTAAGGGTTGAGAAGGAGGGAGGGAGTGCAGAGCTCCAGCCCAGCCAGAGAGAGCAGATATGGGCAGAAAGCAAGGGGCGGGGCAGGGGTTGATGGGTAAAAATGGGCTCTGGGGGGTCCAGAGGCCAGAGCACTTTCTCTCACCTGTATTCCCCAAAAGTACAGTCATCGTCTTTCATGGGCTGAAACTCTGGATCTGTATGTGCATCCTCCTTCTCTTTGACTGGTGAGAAAAGAAGATTCACATTTAGCAAAATCAGCTATAGGAGACAAGATGTATGTGCAACATTTCAGATTGTTTGGTATAGTGTATAAAAATGTTGCTAATTATTTCAACTAAATCAGACTAAAAGCTGTATTGACCCATTACTACATACCAAATTATCAACAAGCAGTTTTTCTTGTTAAAACAATTAATAACTTTATTACTCAAAAAAATAAAAATAAACATAGCTCATTAAAATATTATTTTGTTATTACATTGGTATGTCGATTAAGAAGAAACTACAATGTTTTGTTTTAACAAGAACATTTTTCTTGTTTTAATGTAATACTGTATGTCTGCATGTCAGCTGAGAGAAATCTATGTCACTATAACATGAAATATATGTAATGTTCTAAAAGGAATGTAACAAGATATTTGCATATTTTTATTTAATTGTGGTTGTCATACACTGCTATGGAAAGTAATTCTGAAAAATTAAATATGACTGTATGTTGGAAAATAAAGCATTAAAGTGTGGGTTCATATACAAGACTGAGGCATTTGTGCTTTCACTCACCGGGGTATTTCCCTCCCTTATTCCTCTGGATGAAGCAGATAATGAGGAGGATCAGGATGAGCAGAGCGATGGCACACATGAGGCCGATGAACCATCCCTGAGTGGCGATGTCCACCTGTCTGCTTGCCACAGCTGGACAGAGGAGGAGAGGGAGACTTAACATTTTACGACTGGACGGTCTTTTCCCCAGCGGGAAGAGAGGATCGAAAGAATTACCCATAACAGTGCACTAAAACAAACATGTGACAAGTCATTCTCTTAGAATGCACGTGTTAAAACATCTCAGCTCATGAGTGGATCATGATTGCATATTGTTACAGCGAAATATAATGTTAGACGTGTTAGATATGTCTTAGATTAAGCTAATGGTGTCTTGGACATTAGTAGACAATGTCAGAGATCAGTCTTTCATTCAGGAGTGCACACACATGCACACACGCACACACACACACTCGCAACCACACAGATTACACACAAACACACACTGTAGACGCAGGTTTGCTGTGGGTGATATTAGGTTGGATATTACACCAATAAACGTATATTAAACGTCTATATGAGAATGATATAGACTTTTTCTAATCACCCAATCGACAGGACTGATTTTAATCACGCTGAAAATTCAACCACACAATCATGCATGCTGCTACACACGGTCTCCTAATCACTACAGTGCATGCCTGGCATACAGAGCGACCACAACACATCTGTTAAAGCCATGCTAGACTGGATTATAATTACACAACGGCACAGACTACTACATATTCTACACACTACACAGGCCCGACCAGGCCTTTGGTGGAGGCGACCACACAGGAACTGCCTCACCTGGGACCGTGACCACTAGCTCCTTAGAGAGGTGGAGCGGCTGGTCGTGGTGACCTTTGGCCACCAAACGCACCCTATAGGAGATGCCCCCCTTTAATTCCTTCAGCATATAGGTCTGAGAGCCGTTCACAAGCTTTTTCTGCCACTCCTCTTCAGGTTCACCTGCAGGAGGGACGTTCACGAAGAGAAGGACGTTTGAGGGAGCACGCACAACTTAATGGGTCATGCAGATCATGACGTCATGGGAACTAATTACTTGGGGAAAAAACATCTACTGGCGGACAATGTTGTCAATTATATGGTTTAAATAGTTAATATTCATGGAATTATGGAAATCTGAAAAAAATGAATTTAGTCTACGAATTAATTATCACCGTGGCCTTGAAAGTTTAACTCACTTAAGAATACACAAACCGAAAATGAAGAGGAGACTTCCAGCAACTTGATAACACATGTGCAGCATTTAGAGAACAACAAAACACTGTAATACGAGAAAATACAACCAAATACAGAAACATCACCACATGCAGAAAGCTGCAAGAAGACGTTTCAAGGGGACGCGAAAAAGCAATGAACACACCTGCCATACTTATCGTCCCCTGCAAATTTATTCTCAGTTTGTGACGGTGGTTTCTGTATTTGGTTGAGCTCTCACACACACTGCAGCATTTTTTGATGTTAGTCTGTCGGTCTGTCCGTCTCAAACTCCCAGGGCAAGTGATGGCTCATTTTTAACAGCACCATGAGGAGGACATGGCCAAATACCTGCATAATTAAGTGTTATTCTCATTAGCCTTACATGTAGTTTCTGTTTAGTATTGGACATGTTAAGCATTGTCATCGGTAGCCAATTAGCATGATAATGTGTAGCTCAGAGCACCACAGTGTCTGAGTACAATAGATTTATTAATGATAAATGCAGCCTCCCAGAGTGAGTAGACTCTTTAAATGCTGCTCATGTGCCGTCAAGTTGATAAAGGTCTTTCTTCCATTTGTTTGCTCTATTTGCATTTGTTTTCTTAAGCCATAATTCATACATGCTGTGATGAGCTAGACATGAAATGTGTTTGACTGATGATCACAGGATTATGCTTTTTGATATCTACATTTTCTAAATTACTGGGATCTATGATTATGAGTTTCCACTAATTGATCCCATTGAACAGTAGGTGTGAGAGAGCCATACTGCAACAACACAGTGTGTGCTGTTCATCCTCACTGCAGGTGGATAAAAATAACGGCGAGCACTTCAGTCGGAATCAATTGGCATGACAAGATTGTTTGTGCGGCCTTTTATGATGTTTGTCTGCACAAGTTCCAGCGTGATTGTCACGGGAGATGCACGCAGACTCCAGTCACTAAAAGGGACTGGGTAATTGGCAATCCAATCACACGCTGCTTTGTTTATCACATCTGGGTCCTCGTTGGCAGGAGCCAGCCTCATCGTGACGTGCCAATATTTCTATTCACCTGCACAAGCCAATAATGAAGTAGGAGTCTCTTGCCACCTACGTGTGGAACTGACAGAAATAAATGTGTGTTGCTTTGCTTACTGTTTTGGTTTTTGTATTCTAAATAAATGTTATTCTCCGGCCCCCAGTACTCCCAACTGATCAGGGCCCCGCTCTCTCCGACCGAGGAGTTTATGTTCACAAAAGGACTCACAGGCAGAACTGAGCACACAAGAGAAAAGACAACCGTCAAGATTGGCCTGTTAGTCGAAAGGACAATCCATTCACTGGCAATTAATTACTGAATGACTGAATCTAGATCCTCATAGCCTTACAAAATAGCACTTTCAATTCGGGACACTATACCAACAAACAATCATACGACAAATCAGACATGAACTGTACTAAGATCACAGCAGTACCCTTGCGGGACGGACGGGGTGAAGGCGACTGTGCAATGGGATGAGAGGTTTGGGTGTTTCCTGCAAACAACACGGAGAGGGGTAAAGACCGCACGACACACGACACACACACACACACACACACACACACACACAGACACCACAGACACTGAAGTCATTATACACAGTGCACACAGTTCAATGGCATGCCACGCAAACAATTGCCATGCAGCTGAAAGCGTCACCAGCAGCCGCCATAGAAGAAGTGACAAGGGGTCAGAGTTGCCAAAGGCGCAGCCAAAACAGAAAAAGCAGCCGAGCGCTTTGAAACTAGACTCATCTAGCTTTATCACATGACATTAAAGAGGCACACGTCACATAGCATCTTTATCTGCACGGCTTTGAACTTTCCCCAGCTTTGAACTCGGCTGATCGTTTTTTGTGGGCAGCAGAATTTGATAGAGACGAGGGGGAAATTGCTTAAAGATGAGGAGTGTGTGCTTGCGGTGGGTTTTTGAAGCTATGGCTCTATCAGTAAAACATGCATCAGTCTAGATACCACCGGTACCTGTGCCCACATCTACGGCAGGCTGTGATATAAGGGCTTGTAGAGAGAAACAGGACACAGAGAAACAACAGGACAGGGGTCACTATGGGATGACTCCACCCCCCCACCTGCCCACTATGTATGTAACAGTTGCACATCAATGTGGTCATGCTGTGTAATGTAAGAAATGGTCTGTCTGTAGTTTTATGTGTAACAATGCAACTGGATCACACTCATGTTCCACCAAACATAGACATAACGGATGAAGACTTCATGTAAATCATGCCATATGTAAAATACCAAAAACAAAAGTTAATGTTATGAAATGAAGTGCATTATACTGTAAACTGTTCATGACAGACTCAGAAAGAACATTTCACAAACACAAAACACTTAAGAATGTTCTGACTTGACAACGGGGCTGCAGCTTGCAATTTACTTTTATCAAGGATTAATGTCTTTTTCATGTCAAGGACAGAAAAACTGACAGAAATTTAGATGACAGATAAGATCTTATAGATAGGATTTGGTCCCAAGGGTCCCCCAGCTGATGAGAATTTGGCTTTTAAAAGTTGTATTACAGAAAGTGTATGAAACCCATGACCACAATAGTAGGGATCACATTTTTATGGCTGATACCAAAACGATTATTAGTAATCAAGGAGACCAATATTTGGAACCCATAGCAAAGTAGCACCTTTTTAAAGTTGGACAAAGAAACAGATACAAATAACCGGCAAAATGCTGAATATCGGCTTCGATAATCAGTCTGTTGCTACAAAATAGTCATTCTTTCTGTTACTGTGTTACTTATGGATGGAATAAATTATTCTCCTTTTTGCTGGGGAGCCCCTGAAACTCCCTGAAGGACCCCTGTAGATCCCCAGACCCCACTTTGAGAACCAATGGTCTGTAAAATGTCACAAAACTGTAAAATGTGCAGTGTGACATTTTCAAATTTCTTGTTTTGTCCGACCAGTTGACCAAAACTGCTAAATATCAAAATTATAATCATATAAGAGAGACAAAAGCTGTATTTTTTTTTACATTTGAGAAGCTGGAACCAGGAAATTCCTGAACTAACTGATTAATTGATTTATAGTTTCTGCACCACTTTACAGAAAACACACCAAAAACACAACAACATGCTTCACAATAAACAGCATTCTGGTGTTTGATGGAATGTTTTTCAATACAAACCAGTAACTTCTAATTTTGAGAAGGCTCACACAGCGGGGTGCAACCAGTGTGACCAGTCCAACCAAAATTTGAAAAAAACAACACGTCGCACAACTCCTCTCCTCTCCTCTCTTTATTCTCTTCTTTTTGTCTCTCTTGCCTTCATCAGGATGGTGTCTGAGGGTGATTCTAGTTTCCCTAAACAGGCCATCAATTGACTGTTGACCATTATCTTTTAA
>OMLP01002720.1:2754-13083 GCA_900302685.1 Spondyliosoma cantharus | reverse complement strand
TTACTTTTCTCTGATTTTGCTTTTGTTTAATCACATTTATTCCTTTTACTTATAACTTGTGTTTTTATATTTTGTGTTCTGCCTTCTTGTTTTAACTCACCTTAGGCTAGACTTCCTTGTGTTTGGCTTGACTGTAGGTAAACTGTTTTAAAGGTACTATATAAATAAAGTTTATTAATATATTATTATATTATTATGCTCTGACAGACATTGCAGGGGGTGCTAGAATACTGGTAAATAATGAATCAATGGACAACACTGAATAAAACATTATGTTACCTTTTTTAAATTTTCCCTGCTCTGACTCAACTAATTTGTAAAGATGAATGTGCACAGTCTGTATATAGTCTTCCGTATGTGATAAGTGTGTGGATTTTGCCACAAAAAAACAAACAAAAAAAGTTGACGGGGGTGCCGTTTAGCTAAGTTGGTAGAGCGGGTGTCCTGTGTACAAAAGCTTTGTCCTCGCTGCAGCAGCCCTGGGTTCGATTCCCGGCCTAGGGCTCTTTGCTTCATGTCACTCCCCCTCTCTTTCATCCCGTTTCCTGTGGTATCTTGAGCTGTTCTATTAATGAAGCCATAAAAAGGCCAAAAGAAATAACTGTCCTCAATGCTCGTGTTCATGTGTAGAGACCCTGGTGATACTACGAGCAAAATTTCATGTTGGAAGCCTCATCTTCTCAGCTGTGCCCAATATGCCCTGTCTTGCATTGTTAACAGAAGTGAAAAGTTGTTCTTCAGCCCCATAATGCTGATCTACTACAACATTGAATGACCCATTCTTTGGCCCATGCTACACCCTATCACCAAGATTCATAACAGGGCCAGTATTTTTACCCTAATCCTGCTGACAAACAGACCCAAAACATAACCTCCCTGGTGGAGGTAATACGCTCTACTCCACAAACCTAAGGCTGCCTTGTTATTAAAGCCTCACTTCCTGTATCACACATTTTCATTAGCTGGAAGCTGTTGAACCAAGTTTTGAATGTTTGAATGTAGGTTAGTCTGAATGTAGCACACTACACTCAGCATAGCTGTATAACTGTGCACTTATTATCTGAAATAGGTGAGAGCATGAGGGATTTTGTGTTGTTGATATGGGATCATCACTTGCACCTGTAACAGTCAATCTTTTCACCAAAATTAGGTGTTTTTGATAACTATTAATAACCATATTTTACTGCCACCCTCACCTTAGTAAAGACATCAAAGTAAAAACATCAAAGTAACAGGAGAAATTGGTTAACTGATTATGAATGAAGGGATGTTAAAATGACACACTCTTTTAAGTCTTTTAACATTAAGGTCTATTTATAACAGGTTAATCTCAATAATTTGGCCTTTTCTTCTGTGATTGGTGTCGCTGCGATTCGACCGAACCTACCAATCAGGAGGCTTCAATCAACCCCAGCTGCATCTTAAATAGGTTGTGTGCCCACAGTTCGAGGCGGCTGTGAACCAGTGATCAGTTCGCCTCGATGTGCATACCAGAGTGTTGGTTTAAGATAATTGTAGAGTGGTAGTATTGCCTGGCTGTTTCCTGTTTGAGTGGTTTCAGTCAGTGTGTTTGGGTTGCAAAATAACTGCTAGTTAGTTTTTTCACTGTATTTTTGAAAGCATATGGGTGCTGACCCCTTTTTGTTCCTTAGTATAATTTGAGCCAGGAGTAATTGTCATTCAATTTCTTTTTGTGCATTGGTTATTTGTCAGCACCTGTATAGCCTCTTTTTTTTAAACTTTCCTTGTGCCAGTGTGCTCTCTATATGGTTAAATAAACACCTGACTTTAACCAGAACCTGTGCAGTTGTCATATTCCACCTCATTTCCAAATCCCAATTATATGTTACTGCTCTCCAAAATGAGCCGGGTCGTAACATGAGCAACAGTACTGATGTGTCAGTGGAACAAAGTGCTTAATTTGCCATGAATCCAAGTTGTTACACCATTGTAGTCAGTGCTTATGTTATTATGCATATTTTGTCCAAATGTGTACATGCACTGAATAGAGAATTATACATTGACGTAGCTCTGAACTGCACATGCACAGCACAGCAATTACATATTCACTTGTAACAAAGGGATATCTGGCATTGGGAATTTCAACCATGACCATAATATGAAAAAATAAATATGTTCAACTCATCTCTCATGTCTGGCACTTAGGTCTTTAAGATAGACCCTACGATGGTTAGACAACAATTGTGTTTAGATCAGACAGACAGCCAAACAAAGACAGCTGCAAATGCATAAAAAATGAATGTAAAAAGCACTGTGAGAAAAACAAAGCCATCAGCCTTTGCCATCAAACCTGGACAACTAGCAAGCATTTTAAGCCAACAGTATGCGTAAAAACACTGTGCAGATCACAAAGGCATGCACTTGTGTGAGTGTGGGGGTGTGACAATGAAACCTTAATGTTAGAGGTTCATTGTTGCTACCTCAAGGCCCACTGGATGCCATCAAAGAAGCAAAGATCACTGTGAAGTGTATCACAAAGAGGTCTGAGCGGAGCCATTTTACCTTGTAAAAAGCTGACATTCAAGTGATCAGCAGGGAAATGTGTTGGCTCTCCATCTGTCTCACTTCTAACTATTCATATGCAGAATGTGCCATTTGCTCTGCAGCCAGGTTTGAATGAAGTCAAGGGTTGGGACTGACATGTGAGTACAGTCACATTCATTAAATTTTGTCACCTTTCCAGAACTGTGACTCAAACTTGACTGCCTGTAAGTTCAAAAGATGACAAAGGATATTTGCTTAGCTTGCCACAAAGGACTGAATTAAGATCAGATTCCATAGCTGTATTGACCCTGGAATATTGGTTGAAGATAAGACATTTGTTTAATCTAAGTTTTACAAGTCTAAAAGAAGGCGGGAAGCGAGGAAATGTTTGTTAAATAGCCTGATGTTGTCAGTTTAACATAAAGATACGTTTTTGAATGGGTTATGAGAAATTAATTTGGGAAAGTTTTGGTTAAATTGAGTTGAACTGATTTGAAAAGGTTACGGCGGTAAAGAAATCAGAATAATATAGCTTGACTATATAATTAAACGCACAATAGGTAATTTCTGCTGGTAGGGGATCTCCATGTCAAAACAGAACAAAAGATATTTGTTGTGTGGTGAAGACCCTTAATTGTTGGGTGTTTATGTCCTGCAAAGTTGGCGGAGGGGAGATGTAATTTACTACATGAATGTAAAGTTCCAGAGAGGAGAGGAGAAAGAGAATAGAGAGAACTGGAGTCATGAGCCCCATTCACACAGCCGTTTGCATGCAGGGATCCTGCGCCAATTCTCCGCCTCCTCTTCTGTGTGAAAGTTTCAGATGCGGCGAGGGGGAAATTTCGCTCCGGCCCTGATCCTCCTCTGGAGGTAGTATCAGAGACGCATTATTTTTGAACTGCCCCAGTGTGAACAGATAAGCCGGCGGCGCGGCAACTTATATGAGGAAAAAAATACTGCAGATATACGTGGAGCAGCGTCCTTCCTCCTGTCTGTCCTCCCACCTGTCCTACCAAGTCTTCGTCACATTTCTGCCTGAAACACAACGTTTGTCACCGGCAAAAAACGTTAACTCATGGAGTGTTTGTGATGAAAATAAATCACTGTGACCGTCAGCCCTCCGGCCGAGAAGTCAGTGAGCTTTACCCCCAGACAGCGTCCAGTTTACTGATGGTGATTATGTAATTATGTCATTTACAGTGAAAAACGTAACTTCGTCACTTTCCAGGATGTTTGGTGGGTCGGGATCTCATTCACAACACATTATATCAGCATCCATATGATTAGAAACTTTCAGCGGGTTTAGATTGACAGGAAGACACCTGGGAAACACGGACGTCATCATCATGACGTGTACCGTCATGCCTCTTTAGGAGCTGCAGCGCCAGCTTTCTGTGCGAATTTACACAGCGGTTTGGAGGAGATGCTTTGCTCTGTGTGAATCACCATCAGCGGAGAATTGGCGAACCACTGCTCCGGAGTTAATGCGGAGACGCTGTGTGAAAAGGGCGACGGTGAGTGCTGAGTTCAGTGATATCATGATTGACATGAATTTAAACACACACACACACTTGGTGCAAGCTGGTACTCAATAGCTTAAAGCTAATCTACAGTAAAGTGATCTGGCTGTTTGGGGCGAATAAACACTTGTGTGAGTAACACGAATAAACACAAATGATCCCATGGTCAAACCTGTTTCGCTGGTTGTGAACAGAGCATTAAATAATTACTGTTGTTGATGAAAATATATCACTCAGGCAGAAATATTCACAGACAAAGTAAGGTCTTAGTTTTGTTCAAATTAAGTTTAGTGTCATTCACCAACTTCCTTCCTCACTCTCTGACTCTCTCGACTAAATGGAATGCACCATTATGGTTTGGGGCGGCTGTAGCTCAGTGGGTAGAGCCGTTCGATCCAGTGAACGGAAGGTCACTGATTCCAGGCTCCCCTGGGCGGGACTGAGCTACATGCCGAAGTATCCTTGAGCAAGATACTGAACCCCAAAACTCCTCCTGATGTGCAGTTGGCACTAGCCTCTGCTATCAGTAAGGTTCCTGCAATGAGCTGGCGACTCATTCAGGGGTATACCCTGGACTTCACCCAACGAGTCACTGGGATAGGCTCCAGTAATCCCCCTGATAAAGGGGGACAACAACATCACCAAAGCGGGCTAGAAACGAAAAACCATTATGGTTTATTTTTATCTTGGATTTGTCTCAATTTGAACATTGTTGGGAACATTTGGGATAATGAGTCGATAACACAACTGAGCATTATATTTAACATAGGTCTAATTGGTTTTACACATTACGCAAAATGTACATATTACAAATTATATCTTTAATATTAGTGACTATATTGCTCTAGACTGAAGCCTCTATGGGTAATGAAATGCCAGAAAAAAAAATGAGCAGGAGGCCTCCGCAGGAAACAGAAAGGTCAAGTCATGTGTAAATTTAACAGCCTGCTAACTGCTACTTTGCTGTGTTGCTGTGTGAAGAGTCATTTCATATTCCTATTCTTATTGTGCGTCTGGACAGGACTGTAGAACAACGCCTGTTGTTTTTACATTACATTTTAGACTTTTGTCTGTTGCATCGGTGATAATTCAGGTGCAGCTGCTATTTTCTGAACCTTCATTCCGTCTTCCAATATTTTGCGCCTCCTTTATTGCATAAGGTCAAGTGCATTTTAAGCGTGCAGAGCCAAAGGCCTAGTCCAAATATACATGGATATTTTTTAAACAAACACAATCTCCGCCCAGATGATTGTTCTAGCACCATTTCAGAAATAATCTCTGTTCATACTGACACTACTGGAAATGCAAATGCACATGACCATTTATGTATGTATGTATATATGTATTATGTCATGTGCATGCTGGTGAATGGAAGCAGACTGTATACTATGAACAAGGTAGGGAAATGTGAATGCTCTTCACAGAATCCTCCTGGATAATGCTGTTGTCATTGTCAGTAGCCGTTTCTTTTAATCATTGAATTTCAATGCCTTTTTGTGTGCTTCTAAATATAAAGAATATAGCTTGCATTCTGGCAATGTACAAAATCAAATACTCCACAATATCATTAGACAATATAAACATTTTCAAATGAATGATGGTACATACACAGATAAGGACTCAATTAGGAAGCAGATATAGGTGTTTGCGTCACCTGTTTTAAAAAAAAAAATGTTTTCCTGTCAAGATGTAAACACTGACAACGGGGTATCTGAATATTTGTACCTCAGACAAATTTTTCTGAAAGATCCAATGGTCACAGTAACCAAAAACACCTGTGTACATGTGTACGTAAGGCCAAAACACAAAATGCTAGGTTTTAAGAAATACCTCTATATTTGTGGAGAGGGCCTAAAAAATATCCCCTAAAGATCACCTGCTGTACCTACAATGACAATAAGCCAAAGGAAGCAGTTATTTGTTATAGTAATTATAGGATAGGACAGACACAAAGACAGGTAAGTTGCATTGATATCCCTCCAATGGTGCTTCTCAGAATTACACTTCCTAATATGTACTAAACCACTGTGACTCTGTAATGAGGATAGCTAAAATTAACTGTATAGACTTATGATCTGCACAACAGCAGCTTCTATATTTGTAACACTGCAGCACATAGGCACTTGCAAAGGTTTAACCACAGCGTAACATGACAGGGGAAACTATAGATAGAAGATGCGATCAAACATTCAGCATCACTTCAACTTCAACAGTGTTCTATTGCTTAAACACTGGATGTGTGAACAGTTTCAGAGAATGAAGTTCCTTCAAACTGTACACTGATGCCATCTTTCAGTGCTCAAAACTAGTCCGGATAAACTAATTCTATCAGTTTGCAGTGCATTTGTATGCACTCTGTCTATAGCAATGAGGGTTGCTAAAGCAGACACACTGATCAACGGAAGTAGTCACACAAAACCATCAGAGCTGCTGTCACTGGTGGAGGTCTGTGGAGAGGTGAAGAGGAAGATAAATACAGATGCATCATGGTGATTTCTGAATAACAATGATTCAGTGACTTTCATGCAAGGAAAGATGTGGCACACTCAAGCTGATCCATATTCAACAAGGACAGCTTTGTTGTTAATGCAGTGCATGTGTTTATGTGTATGTGCTGGTGTGTGTGTGTGTCTTGTAAAGTGCATACATCTTGGGCAGTACATCTGATAAACCAGAGACAGGAGCTCACAGAGTCATTGTTAAATAGTGATAACAGAAAAGAGCACCACCATGGGCACACGTCAGAGCTGCATTCCAATCTGACTGATCTACAGCACATATGCAGTTTGATCTTCATAAAATTGTTCATGTTCTATTCATCACATATGTATGTACATTGCTACAGTTTAATGAGTATTTCTCAAAATAGGAACAAATACAGTATGCCATTCTTTTGAGTTATAGCCCAGAGAGTGTAGCTACGGTGTGTTGCATTTTTAGTGTCAGTATGTGACTGTGAGTTCTGTCAATTTGTACTGTCACAATTCTCTATATCCATGATTCGATCACTCAGATACATTTTGGCATGGCTGTTTGCAGGTTAGGGTTAGGCAAGTTCAAGAAATATTCACCAAAAATAAAGATTCCAGAGATCAACAACAACAACAACAAAAGAATACCACCCAGTGATTCAATGATAACAATGCAAAAGATTTTAATTAAAAAGTTTGTTTTGTCGGTTTGTCAAATCTATCTTCGATAAAGGATCATGTCCTTCTCCCATGAGTACGCCCTCTTCTGAAACAAATGAATAAATAAACAAAGTGTCTATGAAAAATAATATAAATCCAACATCTCTGTTGAGTTCCCTCTGGTACCAGTCAGCTGATCATGTTTGTGCACACAGGCTAGGTGTCTGGAAGCGCAGCTGCAGGCTACATTAAGGTAGCTCAGTCATCTTTGAAGTTTTTTTGAAGTGTTTTTTCTTCCCTCACAGGATATCACTGATATTGCCATTGGATTAGAATGACCGAAAATGAAAAGCTAGTTTAAATTTTCAATTCCTTTTTCTATTAAAATGGAAATTGTGACAGCCCTAGCGCTATATCATAAATGAGCCCGAGAATTATAGCTGCTGTGTTACAACACTTAATGGTGATCCAAGTGCACAAACAAAATCACTTCAGTATCTGAGGTGAGGCTTGGTGTGATCGTTACAGCCTTGTTTAGGCATACAACAAAGAATTACTTTGTTTATCAACTTTTTAATTATTTTAAATAAATTATAGTAACTGACTGGTTTAAATATCAGAAAACAGTGACAAATGTCTATGCCATGTCAACATCCTCACATTGCTTGTTTTGTTAGATTAACACTGTAAAAACAAAAAAATATACAGTTCTTCATCATACAAGACAGAGAAAAGCAGCCAAATCCAAATCCAAACCTTATAACCCTTTTCCACTGGTCAAAAAAATCCCACTGAAACCTGCTAAGATCAGGCGTTTCTGTGCACTGGGTATGTGTAAACTCTGCATTTACACCTTCTTATCACCTCGGCTTTGATATAAACGTAAGACCCAGGTGAACACGCTAAATTCCGCAGCACAAAGTGATGACGCATTATCAACATCCGGTGGTGCGTATATAAGGAAGGAATTTGAGATGCAGCCTATTAAGGACATTTTTATTACTGGACACAGTGTTGGAGGTGGACCCCCAGGTAACTTGAACAGGGATAAAATAATTTAATTGTGACAGTGAATCAAGACATTTCACGGGGGTTGTAATGCTCAAAACAATTTATCCACCATTTTACAGACGCTTCTTTCACAGTGGATCTGTTTTCCCGTCTGTTACCGGTGTTACCTCCAGATAAAAATCACAGACCTGCAGGAAGTGGGAATGGGGTCAGTAGGTGATTTTTAGCAATTTAACCCACGTTTAAAAAACCCTCATCATGTTAAGCATTGTTGCTAAGAACAAGAAAAAAATCATGACTTAAGTGATTAATTACCAAACTTGCTGCCTATCAATAAGCTTCAAATGAACTAATTGATTGATTAATTGTTTTGTTTTTCTACGATAAAACAGAACATCCAAGAAATACAGTTAACAGGGGCAAAGTACTTCTAAATTGTCAAAATAATGACATTTATAGTAATGCACCTTAAACTAACTGGAAGTGAAGTTTTACAACTTCTCAGTTCCAGTAAGTGTTCTTATTCATGCTGAGAGCTGAGAGTACTGTGAGAGTGAAGCTAAAAGGAGGAAGTGTGTTTTTTTCATTTCTTTATCCTCTGTGAAAAGTGTGTGTGTGTGAGTGTGTGTATGTGTGTGTGTACATAGGATAGAGAAATGAAAAAGAAACACGCATATCTTGCCTGACATTTACATGACTGAACTTAAGTATAAATAGTAAAGCAATTATTTAAGAGAATCTGGGCATTTTCTCCAGGGTGTAAAATCTGCCATGTTTACCATCAATTAAATGGTTCAGTGTAAATAGTGAAATCAGTTGAAACAGTGTGTTTAAACAGCTGCTAAATGTTGGCAGGTAATATACTTACATACATACTTCAGATGCAGAGGCAGACAGGCTGGTACAGCAATGCCACATCAAACTGACACTTTACATGGAAGGAAACAACTCAATGTATTGCATCTCATTTTCTTTTTGGCCTTTTTGCCATCTGAGTTTGTTCTGTTTATTGTGAGAGAGTCTGCAAAAGTTGGGCTTACTGGTTCAATGGTCAGATCAGTTGAAACAGGCAGTATAGGTTTGCAAACTGCTAACATTGGCAGGTTAAGAGAGAACCTCAAAACATTGTTTACATCACAGTCAATCACATGGAGAATGTGGACACATGACGACTGAGTAATCGGATCTCAAATGCATCTTAAAATTGTGTGGGGGTGTTCAAAATCTGTACTTTGAGCTGCTCATTTGTGGCTGTATCAGTCATGACATATGTGATACCAAGTGTGAACAGGGCCTAAGACGCTGTAATTTAAATGTGGCAATACACTATCTCAGTTCTATGTCTATACTTTTTCATTCATCTCTTCTGATTGTTGCTATTAAATTCTTCTGTCTTCTGTTTTTGAAAGAACCACTGAGGAGACTAGCAAAATGTATGGTAGCTTCTTTACATGTCAAAGAGCGATGCTGCTCCCTTTAGGATTGGAACACAGAGCAGCGATTTTGATTTGTGTGTTTGCACTGAGATCTGTTTTATTGTGTGCAGTGAAGAATGAGGTCTGACCTACTGACAGTATAGCAAAAAAAGAGAAAGAAAGAAAGCCATGTCAGTGCTTATTGGACTTCTACATGGCACCACAGAATGGTAAATAGTTGATGGAAGTAGAGGAAATAGGAACTGCGCTGAGGTTAAGTAAAAGTGTGGCACTGAAACACACACATTGTAGCTACAAAGAGCCAGCTTTTTCATCTTTTGCCCCTCTGAATTTACAGACAGGCTGTCACTGACATATAGGCAATGGGCCTCAGACTAAGCAAGTGATTTGTCAGGGATCCAATGTAGGACAGATAGGACTATATATGCTTCTATAACTAATACCTGACCACAATGCTAAAGAGAGAGATTGTAATCCACAAACTGGGAGCTGGCACTGGCCATATAACATGCCCTATGGGCCACTTGGAAACCCCAATAAAGCACATATTAAAAGAAGTACTACAATTGAGATCTGTACATATTACACGAAAACCATTAAACACATCACAACTGGGGAGGTTGCTGAGGGAGTTGTGTTTTGCGCTGCTTGTTTGTGAATGTGGAGAGTGTGACAGGAGATGGCACTTTGAACGCAAATTTTGTTTCAAATGTTCTTCCTGGGACC
>OMLP01002719.1:0-10129 GCA_900302685.1 Spondyliosoma cantharus | reverse complement strand
CGTGGTTATTTTTTTTTTTTTTTTTTTTTTTTTAGAGAATTGCTTTTAAGTAAGTTTGAGCAGCACCTAGAAAAGCAAAAGTGTGTGGATCAAAAGCATTTATATCAGCCAGTCAAGACAACTTTAGTTCAAGTCATTAAGGAACATACAGAGCACCAACGCTCGTTTCACAAAGATCTCTATGATTTTCAGTAATAGATGCATCCAATTTGCATAGACAACCTTTTGAAGAAGAAAATGTTCAGTATGGCCACGAGAGAAGTGACAGTTCAGATAAAGTCAACATGGATAATAAAACGGTCTTTGACATGGGATGGTGAAAAAAACAGTAAAGAACAAAAAGTCTTGTTTGGCTGCCGACAGAAATATCCATCCACGCAGCCTTAAGATGTCGCATCTGCATGACAGCCTTTAGATGTTAACATTTGTTTGATCACGTGTTATTAAATCACATTGTGTCTTTTAACTGTCTGGCTAATGCATTCAAAGGGGAATGAGCACAAAGGACCTGTGGCCATACATGACCTCAGAGTGCAGTATATCACACGCTGTTGTTGTATCCGCGATACGGACCGTCTCACCAACATGCTATGCATGTTATCCCTGTCGTCAAATAACATTCAGCATCATTTTTCTTTGCCAGAAGGCTCATTGTGCATGCTGCTAAATGTCCCTGAGATCAACATACACTATTACCGAGACAAAAAAAAGAAAAAGAAAAGGCCCGGATCGGCATACAATATGTATGAGCTCTGTTATTGAGACCATGTGAATCACACGAACAAAGCATTTTTTCATGGCAAATCATGTTCACATCAAAGTTTAAAAATACACATCCACATCTTGAGGAAATGCCATCACGTTTTCTCTGTGATCTGTCTGGGCACATCTGTGGCCAATACCGTCTAGCATGTGGTCAGCCCATTTCTGCTGCTTTATCTCCGCCTCGGTCTGCAGGAGCAATGGCAGCGGACCCTCGGCTGCTAGCTCGCACATGCACGTGCACACGCACAGACGCATGTGCTCATTTAGATATGCACACACTGTATATACCCACGTAACATGCACATTACGGACATGTTTGGACTTCCGTGCAAACATTGTGCAGTCTGCGTGCAGCCATGCACACAACACACACTCGCTCGGCTTGGTCAAACAATATCTAGCGTGACGTTCGCTTAGCTCGCAGCACACATTTCTCCCCTGTCACAACAGCAGTGAACACTGGGCTCTTTCATACAATGAGCAAAGTTTCTCCCTCACTGCTCAGGCTTCCAGTTGGTGATATCTGATACGTGTGTGTATATGTGTAATACAAAATTGTATATTAGTTTTATGTGGCTTTTTAGTCAGTTAGTTTCCAAACACTAGAAGTTTGAAAGTGAGACTTTGGCCTTTTATTGGCTGGCAAGCAAATCCTTATCAACTATAGTTGAAACAAATGTTTATAAGAAAGTTATGTGCTATAGATCATTGCTTGTACGTTGTTGAAAAGTAACAAAATAAAATCACTACTAAAGCAGTAGTCCCTCTCACATACAGTGGGACCTTTGTGGTAGCTTAATCTGTCCACATTAGCCCGCGAACATACATCTGTCCATTTTAAAAATATGTCACAAGCTTGTCGATCCACGCACAGCTTGTGTTTCCTTCCATCCCAGCAATTTGCAGCACATGCTGCTGGGCCTCTATGCAGGAAAAAAAAAACAGTATATGATGCTTCGCCTTTTAACTAAGATTAGTACACTACTGATGCACTGCAGCCTTTAAAATATGTATCAAAGCTGTTGAAATGCCAGCAGTTGGTATGTGGCAGGCAGGGGTGGCAGTGGCTTGGACGATTGGAGCTATCCCAACTTCCAAGTCCTCAGCAGGGCACCCCCTGCCTGTTGTTGGCTTGCCCGCCACCGCAATCACTGGTTCTTCACATGAAAAAGAGGGGGAAGAGTGCAGTCGAGAATGGAAGGAGAGAGATGGAGAGATAGAGGGATAGAGAGAGAGGGATGAAGGCAGGAAGCGTGGTGGCTCTATCTTGTCTCTGAGCAAGGTCTGCCCCTTGATTGCCCAGTCGCCTCGCTCACCCTCCCCTCGCTCTCCGTCTCCTTCCTCTCATCTCGCTCTCTTTCCTTGGGAAGGCACTTGCTGAGAAAATCTTTATGAACTCCTGGGCCTGTCGGCGATGCTGGGGCTGCTTAAAAACCTGCCAGTTTAACAGCTGTGTGTATGGGCTCGGCCCCGGATAAAGCACTTGGAAGTGGCAGGGCTTACACCATAGGGTGAGTCTTTATGAGGGGCCCTCCTGTGTGGCGGCCGCTGCTGGGGCTGTTAATTGGCACACTCTGAAGTGCTGTATATCTGCCCTTCATAATCCAGACACAGGCGGAGGCAGCGGGGAAAACCAAACGTTTATCCAACGCTCAGGCCCCAAGCTCACTCTCTTCTCCCCCTACTCAACTAGTTGTTCTCATTGCATATAGGTTCATGTACTATAGGCTTGACCAAATGCAACATTTTACGAATACATCATAAACGAATTATAAAGTTTTTGGTACTTCATAGCTTCCATACACTAGCTAAATAGCAAGGCCTTACTATTGCATAGTATTAGTGCAAGAGAACAACATGCATTCACATAATGTTAGTGCATTCGAGTAATAATAACACCGCCAACCACATACGCACACACATGGCTGCAGCAATTACACACACATACAGTATACAGAGCCCTACAGAAACACCAGCCTCGCGTTAAGCAGCTTGGCCCTGATGCACCATGGGAGGAAAATAAACATACTGGTCCAGCTAAAGACCCCAGGATGCCATTTCCTCCTCAGCTGTGTTTTCTCTTGTGTGTGTGTGTGTGTGTGTGATACCTGGTGCTGGTGTTAGCAGTGTTTACCAAGCCCTACAGTGAGATCAAACAGTTCTTATGTCACAGTAATTAGCAGTCAAGCATTTTTTTTCTTCTCTGCAATGCTAAGGACCTCGTCAAATGCACCTTTCTTTTGCTCCTCCGTTTCACAAACGTACCAATCTGTCGTTCAACTGATAATAATCAAAATTAATATCTGGGTTAATTGATTAGTAGGTTTTTCACATATGAGGAATTTTAATTGGTGTTCTTGGTGCGCAACACTAAAAAATGGTAAGTAGAAAAAATAAGAATAAATATTTAAACAAAAAACAAAAAAAGGGTTGGGTTAAAATACCACACTGGCAATAAAACATGAAAAAAACACAACAGAAATATGTACAATATGTTATTTAGTGCAGGAATGTATAAATTCACAAAGGAACATGCAAAAGTTCCCAGTTTGAGAACATATGTGCAGAATAACAATCCAATGGCTTTTGGACCTACTTTGACATATATATGATCTGTTTCCTATAAAAAGAATCAATTGCTCAACTCGGATCCGGCAATTAATAATAAGTCAATACAGCTTTCACTTAGTTAGCGATTTTTCCTACCCACCGAACAAGCACCTGAATGCATCGGGAGGGAGGAGTTTTCAAAAACGTTCCACACTCTTTGAATGATCAATTCAGGTCCTTGAGTGTGTGTGTGTGATGTGAATTACTGCAGAGGGGCGAAGGATTGAAGGGCATGATTTTAATGTTAAACTGAAGAGAATGAAAACCATTTGCCTCAGAAACCGTTCACTTTGCTATGTCAGACCAAAACGATAAAATCCGCTGATGGAAATAGTTAGGAGAGGCTGTTTTTCTTGAGATGCTTAAAGTGCATCTGAACCACAGTTTATCCAGCACATGTGATCAGCAGAAGTCAGATGTGTTGGTTATTTGCAACATTAAAGGAGAGCTCATTGAAGACATTGCCGTCCAACTTAACACTGTATTGTGTGTATTGTTGTGTCAAAAATAATGCCTTTCAATGTGAGGAAGTGACAACAGCTACTTCTTCTGTGATGGATGTCGTAAATGTGTGAATTTAAGGGGACTGTCCCACCAAGCCTGTCACCATACATATTATAAATTTTTTTCATGATAACATATGTAATCAATGTGACCGAACTCACTGACAATGTTTCTTTGTTATTTTTTACAAAATGTATTTTATTCAAATCATAAAAAAAAACAAAAAAACAATCTGGTTAAAGTTAGGGATTTTGGTTGAAATTAGATTTAAAAAATCTTATGAGTCACTGCTGACATTGTCTCTATTAAAAGAGACCACAATCTTTTTCAAAAACTTAACCCTACCGCTGCCAGGGCTGAACATAACCATGACAATGGTGAGTTGTGCTTTAGTCACTGTGAGTTGAAAATGACTGCCTAAACACATGCCAATGTAACATTTTTGAAACATGCCAAAAATGTTGAAGGTCTAATTTGTAAGAAAGTTGATTTTTGAGTCTCATTCCCAACCAAACAAATGGTGACGCTATGGGATGGCAGCGGACCCGACCCAAGTGCGTCCATATTTCAGTTTGAGTTCTAATGAAAATTAATAATAATTCTGTTAGCATAACATTTCCCCTCAAAATGTATTTGCTACGTGATTCCTTTAGGAGACAGGGCAGTCAGGTCATTACATATAAACACAGCTTACATGAATATATTCCCTCAACATGAATAAATGATAAATGGTAAAATAAATGATCCATGTGACAATGTGGATCGGCAAAACAGTTTTATAACAGCAGCAGGTTACGATGCAAGTTCGTTCACACAGTTATGACTGAAGAACCAAGAGTTAAGTTTGGGGTTATATTTCGGCAACCAAAACAATTTTGGTTTACCCAAACCCCAAGTTTTTAGTTATGGTTAAAATAAGAAAAACTTCAGCTAAAAATGTTAACTTACCGTAAAAAACATCTTTGTATGAGTCTCAAATCCCAGTGTGTGTGAAGTTGAAAACAGATGTAGATGCTTTCCCACTACCCTGACCACAGCTCCTTTACTTTCCAGTGCACTCTCTCACTGTCACAGGGCTCCTGCTTGTGTTTCCCTTCACTTTCTTACCATGTGTTGTGCTGTTTTTCGTGCAATCACTTGTAGTTGCATTAGCAGAATATGATACATTTACATATTTACAGTTTGCAAACTGCCAAGCTCTCTGGAGCGCTCATTTCAGATCACCATCTTACAGCACTTTCTGCTTATTGCACAGGGATGCCAGCAGTCATTCTGCATGAGTTGGTGTCCCTTTTTTTTTTTTTTTTCCAAATGGGAAATGCATCAATTTGGAATTGGAGACTTAATATCTCGCGTATTTCTTCTGGAAGTGACGTCACTGCTGAGTCAGACCATTTTAAATCAGTCTAGAATTACGCTTGTTACGTCGGTCTGACATTAAGCTTAAACTCAAAGGGCAGCTCAGGTAACATGTCGGCCCTGAGTTCAAGCAACGTAGGACCATATTTAAAGAAAAGGTGTTACCCATGCTGGTATTCTCCTTGTCTTGTAAATATATTACAGCAGTGGATCTCTGGGGCCACTTGGACCAAACTGAAATTGTGATGAGAGGGAAGACAGAAAATGAACCGCAAAAACTGCTCATGAACCTACGCACTCAGCAGATTTTACTCATATGACAAATTGATTTACGAAAGCTACATCCCATTCCAGCCATTGCTACACATGATGCACACATGAAAGACGCACCCAAAAAGTCAGCCATCAGCACATACCGGCAGATGACATGTATGACTGGATACAGCTGATGCGACGAGTGGCTTCACAAAAACAGAGGGGAGAAGAAAGACGGTATGAGGAAACAAAGCAATATCGGTGAGAAAAAAAGGAGGAAAAGGATGAAATAATCACAGGATCACAGGATCACAGGGACGAAGACAAAACTAAAATGGAGAAAGAGAAGAAGTGCGATAGCGAGAGAGGACAGGGGGAGGAAGGAGCGACGGGAGCTTTGGAGTGGATGAGCAGCCCATAAGGTTGCCAGATGAGCTTCAGCTTAACCACAATCCTCAAAACGGAGACAAACATACGCCAGCGTCTCCTGTATGCCTTCCACAGACGCCCCTAAATGATTGTAAACATTAGTTCTCCAGAAAGGGGACTGTTCCCCGGGGCCACTTCTGTGCACTGGATCACACTACCTCAGCAGTGGTGCTAGATAATCACCAACAGATAATGTTTGGTTAGTACAGACATTTCTGAGGACTGATTTCAATGCTGATCGCAAAGGCAGTGTGCTTCAGAGTGGCTTTGGCAAACAGTTACGTGTTTTGTTGCAAACCTGGAACTTGTGCTGTTGTGCTGTGACTTTTTTTGTTGTGAAGCTTGTGGCTTCACTGGAGCTGAGTGGCTCATTCTTTGTCTTGAATTAAATTGACAGTGGTGCACATGTGCACAGCTTGAGAAGGGGGACATGGTGTGAGGTCAGCTTTGCATGGGTACATTTTGTCAACAAAAAGTGATATACGGATCGGTGTTGGCACTTCCTGTTGTTCACTTCCTTTGCAAACAATTTAAAATTTGAATAAATCTTGTTGAGTTGTAAATCAAAGTTAGGGAGCTATTGTGTTTTTGTCATCAGAAGGGCAGTGGTGAATATGAAATAATATTACATCATATAAAGGAAATGATATTTTATCCTAGGGACCTGTTGTGCTCTTTTGCTTTTGTTTTATTTTCCTTCCTTCAGTGATATATCAGTTGTTGTGCATTAAAACGGTCTTGAAAATTAAAAAGTCCAATGGTCGGGCCAACGGGGGCTCCTCTCTCTCCCACAAAGAACACAGCTCCGCCTTTAATTAATTGACATCACGCTACATCACCATATCACACATTTCCATAGTTTATGCCTACAGTCACAGTAAAAATGAAGCTAACTTAAGCTGAAAACCGAGACACAGCCAACCAGAAACCCGGAGAGGGTCGCTGGCTCAGGCTTGTGTCAGCTGACCAATCTGACACTGGGTAATTGGGAGGGGATCCTTAAAGAGACAGGAGCTAAAACTGAGCTTGTCAGACAGAAAAGAGAAAATGAGAAAACGTACAAGTTTTTTTTAGCATTAAAGCATTCTAATAATAATAATAATAATAATAATTCTAATAGTAACCCAAAATAAAATTATGAATCTGATAGTAACGATGTCTCTTTTTAAAATTGTTGTAATTTTTTCTTGACATAAACATGGTTTCATTCTAGGGTTGCAACTACTGATTATTTTCATTTGTCATAAAAGTGGACATTATTTACACATTTGTTTTGTCCATAAAATTTCAAAAAGATTCTCATCGCAATTTTCATATTGCTTCTCTTTTTTAACCAACAGGGCCAAACGCAAGGACTAGTCATTTGCTATCCTACATACAATACACATTATACATTTAAATAATCAAACAAAAAAATAATATTGTTTCGAAAAACTACTCAATTGCTAATCTTCATTTCTAATCAAACTAAATCTATTTTTTAAAATCAAGATTCATGTATTTTACCCCAAGAAACGAAAGGAAAATGGTAAAAAAAAAAAAAGAAAAAAAAAAGCCCTATCTTGTGATGTTAAAGGAAGTACATAGAAATTCCTGGATGTGTCTCTTTATCCGAGTCCTTCCTCAAAAACTACTGTGGTCTATTCTGGGCTGAGATCCGTCTTCTATCCAAGTTTCATGGGAATCTGTTTGGTAGTTTTTGCGTAATCCTGCTGACAAACCAACCAACAAACAAACGAACAAGCAGATACACAAATGGGTGAAAACATAACCTCCTTGGCGGGGGTGATAAATAAAAAAACATTTGCCGTGCATGAACCTCTCTCTATTTAACTTTTTTTCCAGCATATTCCTGACTCCCAGCCAGTGCCATAGGTGTTTACATCTTTATGTTATTGTGGCCTCGAGGTGAGGTTTCTGAAGAACTCCACATTGCTCTGAATCAGCTAATTATTTACCGGGTTTGACACCAAACACATCCAACCTCTCTCGGTTTATGTTAAACAGGCCGCGGCTCGCTGGTGTTCTTCACGGATGAAACATTGCGCGTGTCACACAGAGTGCGTCTCCCTTTGTGCCTTGTTTTCATCCCTCGAGGACTACTTTACTTTGTTTGAAGTCTCATTTATTTTACCTACGTATCAGCTTCAGAATTGATTAGGCCTTTCGTACAAACACCCACAGCGCTGTGTTGGTTTTACGAGGACTCGTGAGGCGAGTCCCTCCCTGGCTGAGCCGTTAAAGACATAGCACGTCTTGACATTATTACCATTTCCAAGCGTCCCCAGAGGAATACAAGAGGAAACAAAATATAAACAAAGCAGACATCTGAGGGGAGAGATTTGATTCAAACTTTCACATCCTCTTTCTCAGGTTGCTTGAAAATGGAAACCTGGGGTTTGTTTGGATTTGCCTCCCTCGGGATTGGTAACGTTTGGCCCTAACGTATTAATTGTTGACCTGGGAGAACATCCACAGCTGCTTAAGGTCACTGTAGAAATCTTAAAATGTCAAACAGAAAATAACAGATGTGATGTACACAATGGTTTGTCTCATTTTAGCCTGACCATAGATTTTAATACAAACCCTTTATGGATCTCTGTAAGGGTTTTGAAACATAGCCAGGCCCAGGAATGACCGCCTGACTCAAACCGTGAACAAGATCCCCTCTCCGCAGACGAGGACTGATACTTGAATTAAACAACCATCTAATTAGATTACACCCCTTACGTCTGACGCTGAACAGAATGTCTCGTGTATTATTCTTGTTCCCATTTATATTATTTAGTGTCCTGATTTATTGTGCTTAGGCGAAACACGCACAGAGAGCGGGATCAAGTTTAACGTTAGAATTTGTCACGTATATTTACAAAAATAAGGGGCACTTGTTATTAGGGTCATGTTAAGTCACCATGGGGGAGAGAATTAATATCATAAAGTATTTCGAGAACGTCAACAAGTCAAGATTCGGACCGTCTGGAACGGTGGCCTATCCAAACAATGAGAACATTGTTATTTTCGTAAACCTGTTGACACGAGTCATTGAGGGAGCGTATTATATGCCAGACAGCTGTTTCGACATGAACTCTGGGGTAACGATGGGATACAAAAAAAAAGAAGAAATACATTATCCAGTGTCCCAGGCAGTATACTGTAATCAAACAATTACAGGGGAGCAATTTACTGGTTGACTACTGCCCAGTCTGTTGGTGTCAAGGCTGACTCTCTCACACGTGATATAAACAGAACAATTACAGTTATTAGAGGATACGATCAAGTTTCACGCTTCGACCTATAAACATGCATAGAGGAGAACAGTTTCACAAGACCTAAACAGAGGAAGGTTCCCATGTGGGGCCGATAGCCTTTCAAAGTACACCAGAGGTTAAGAGATCTGGACATGTGTGTGAGGCTGTAATGCACATTTGCATGGGTTACTAGCAATGTGTCACAATTAACCTACAACTAATTGTCATGCTCCTTTCTGTTAAAACTTTTACTCTTAACAAAAGTTTATACAATTTTGAGACAGTAATCTAGATATTACTACTACAAGAATCACCTGTCTTTTGACCACAATGTTATGATGACGGAGCAAAATCCAACACAACCTTTAAAAACTTGTCTTTTAACCTCCGAAAGCACATTGATGGTAGTTCCACACACTGTAGCTTAAAATGTTGTTTACTAGCTGACGTTAGCTAGTTTAATTTCTTGTGAAGCTTTGATCTTATGATAAGAACATTAGAGTTGTTACTGATAACACTCAGCAACTAAATGTGGCCCTACCAGCTCCACCCTACCACTGGATTCACGTCATAACACCACTGTTGTGAATCAACTGCCCCCTAAGTGGCTACTAGTTTGTGCACTAGCTAATGTTGCTAACACTAGCTAACGCTGGCTAGCCTTGCTAATGCTAGCTCTCTATCATAGGGGTGCTTTAGAACTCAGCCATTATTAGCTTTTTCTCCGTAATAGGGCCACCACCAAGATTGTTGATTGCTGACCAAACACAGGTGCCACAGGATATCAAAGGTGGTACAATGCTGGCTGACAAAAGAATCATTTTGGACCCAGCAAACATTTTAGTGTATTACATGTGTATCAACAACATTAAGTGTAACATATTGGTTCATAATCACAATAATGTTTTTTAAGGAAAACAGATTTTATTCTGCACCTTTCCATAGAAGCTGTGTAGAAG
>OMLP01002716.1:18707-29169 GCA_900302685.1 Spondyliosoma cantharus | reverse complement strand
AGGTAGCCTAGCTGCTAGGCTGTTGTTAGTTAGTTAACTACCCACACAATGCAAGCCTCCTAGCCTAACATTAGCGCTCATTCTACTATGGAAAAGTGTTATTAAGGTGTTAGTGTAGTGAACGTAGGCAACTGTGTCCCCTCTAGTCTTTCAACCAATGTTAGCAATTACAAGGGTTAAACTAGTGAGTAACTAGCTGTAGTGCAGGTCGAGGAAGCAGCAGCTGCTCCATCAGGGCTTAAGGTGAGGTCTTAAAATGGTTCTAGGGGAGAGAGATAGGTTGCTGGGCAGTGTCCCTACCAAAGCTGAGACCAAACTTACGCCCTTGGGTCAATATAATAGAGTTTCAAACTGTTGTCAATGTCAGCAGGATTGACTCGACATAGACTGAAGTAATGACTGGACTTGAATACAAACTAAACTAACTTGAGGGTGAGGTGCAGGTGGAGAGAGGCGGAGAAACACAGGCGAGGGCAATGACTGGTGGAAACAAGAGAGCAGGGAAGGAGCTGACAAGAACACTTGGAACAGGACTGAGCCAGCGCCCCTGAGTTGGGAGTGTCACGACAACAGAAGTTCAAAAAGGAGTCTTCAGATCCAGGATGTTCTAAGCGTGCCATTTGAATGCATTAATACACAGAGAGAATAGGACGATGTTTGGCAGTTTGTTGTAAATACATGATTGATTGATTGATTGATTTACAGTACTGGGCTGATAGTATTTGCAGCCAATTTCCAGGAACTATTGAGAGGCCACAAGAAATGGTTCACTGGAGTGAACAGATATGACGCAACTCTCTCTACTCAAGGGCTCTGGGCTGGGCCAATGAAGCTGATGCAGTGCAGGTTCGGAGGGAAGAACAGGCTGTGGAGGAGCACAGGAAACGGAGCAAAAGATAACACAAAACTGAGAAAACACGTAAAACATAAATATAGGAGACAGAAATGACAGGACCAGGACAGAATGCATGGCATCCCGTTAGCGGAAATGTCATTGGTTCTCTGTTTGTCTAAGAAAGACTACTCGAAAAGACAAACGTCTTTTGCTAAACAAGCTATCAACAGAGGGGAAGGGCACCAATAGTGTCAGTATGCTGGCTACCTGGCTAGTGTCCAAGTGAGCTACGAACATGTCACGATCGGCCCTTTTCTTCAGTAGCTCTGCTCACAACACTTCTGTCTTTGACTTTCAAGCAACAGTTAAAGCAAAGTTTGTTTTCTTTGACTCTCTTTGACGCCTACACATGCCCTCTCAGAAACTTGAGAGAAAAGAATATGTGTTACATGCCGATACCCAGGCTGACTTTTTCTTCACTCTAATGATAGAGAAACAATACATTTCTGACAGTGAAAAGAGAAGACCGCATATGATTTGATTTCAGTTGGACTTTAAATAAAGGAGAACTTGACAAAAACAGCAGAACTCACTCTGTTAACTGAAATATTTCCTGAAGTGTTGAGGCAAAAAAGGCTGAAAATATTATCTGCCGCTGGTGCAAAGCTCGGGGACACCGCATCACTCACTCTACCGGATGAAAGCCCTGTTTGACGGATGAACTGACTGACCTTGGTTTCTGATGAGTCTTGTAACGTGAAAACCTCGTTATTCATGCTACATTATTCAACTTTTATTATTGGTGTATCACACCTTGTCTTTCCTTCTTCTTTTTTTCTTCTGTAGTGTGTAAAAGTTAGTCTGGACCCATTTGCTTCGTATTATCTTTCGTTCATTGCAAAGTGTAGCCAACAATGTCTTTTTTTGTTAAACAGATTGTATTTTATGTTTTCAGCATTTTTCTTTAAAAAAAAAAGAAGCTGAAGACAGAACAGAACAGAATGAAAACACTTCAGAACAGGAACAAGGACCACTTACAGCGCTGGAGATCTCGATTTCTCTGAATTGGCCCTTGAAGCCAACTTCAATACAGTAACTACACAGCATGTAATCTGCACTTGAAGTTGTTTACAGTCGTGCAAACATCTGTAAACATTCAGCAGACGTGGAGGACGAGGCCTTCTGATGATGCAGACAGTTTTGGACCCTCATTAAAGGGATGTTTGGCTGCTGAACTTTATTAATGTGGAGAGAAAGGTCAGAGGTGTATCAGCTGGTTGTAAATGGCTATAATATATACTATCAGACTGCCGGGGTGGTATAGATAAAGTGCCCTCTGGAGAGAGCTTTGAAAGCCTGGGGAGAGATAGAGGAAGACGGAGTGGCCTGCGGCCCGGTGAGGGATGTGTGGAGGAGACGGAATAAAGGGGGCTGCTGATGTTCACAGAAGGCAGACCAAAGAATTTATATAGATGGAAGCAGTGGGCTGAGCTTTAAGTGTGGCCACTGCAATGGCGGGAACAGGAGAAGGATGAGTCACAAGCTCACCGAACAGGAATGACCCCGCTCGCAGAAATGTCTCCTGGGAAATTGTTTATCCAAGATAGCGAAAGGGGGGCAGGAACCATTTAGCTGCCGTCGCCGAACCTGCCTCCGTATCGATGGTGGCGTTGTGACATTCTCTGACCTTCTATGTATCTGTGGACACAAGGGGGATTATTTATAAGCTTATTAAACCGTAAATTCTGAAACAGTGTTGGACAATGAGTAGGAGGCATATATTAAGCTGCCAAGTTGCCAGGCTGATAAAATAGTGTAGATGAAAGGAGGCAATCATGCACCTCGCGCTTTGATGAGCAGTAGATATATTCCAGATCACAGCAGGATGTGCAGGCGAAGTCTAAACATACAGTCTAATGTAAACTTTTCCCCACATACCATTCACCTCCAGCTCTGACACCTACACGACCTTGTAGGATTTAATCGTTCCATTTGACAGTTCCTCCATGAACCCGCACTTGTGTAACCTAATTAGCGAGAGGAAAGTAGGAAATCAAGATGGAGCAGGGTGGATGACGGGCGGGGAGGGGTGAATGTAATGTGATAGAGATAAGGTCAGAAACCAGAACCTCACAGCTGATATATAAAGCAGAAGAGACGCATGAGCACTGATAGTAAATGAGGAGATTTTATGCAGATGACTTCTGAATTTCCATTAATGATCTTTCTCATTCTGGCAGAGGAGTGTTTATTGGTTAAACTTGTGTTAAAATGTAATGTGATGTGATGTGAGGCAGCGCTCACATACTTATAATCAGGTTGGAGGTTATCGGACATGCCGTTTAAAGGGATAATTAAAACATTTTAGTCTCCAGTTAACTTCACATAAAGACTGGAAGTATTGTCCATAGTACCAAACTCAGCCTACCAGCAGACCTACCATGTTGTTTGTGTACAAAAAATGATGCATTAAAAAAGGCAATTTGGCATTCATATGGCTGTAATTTTGTTGTAATGTTTCGCACAAGACATTAGAGTGATATCAGTTTCTCATTGGACCCTTTGTTGGAAAGCAAAAGAACAAATTTCCCAGAATGTTGAAATATTCTTAGTTTGTAGTGAACAAGTTTAGATGCTGAAAAACAGAGCGAGAACACCATTATGTGTGTCCATATCCGTGGACTGGGTGGGAAATAATTTAAGCCTGAAATTGATATGGAGGGATCAGAATGTGCTTTATTAAGTCTTTCTTTTAATCTTGGGACAGGAAACCAGTAAGATCACATCGCCCTCTTGTCAAGAAAATTAATTTGTCAAAGGTAACATTTGCATTTTAATTTTTTCCTTTCCTTCAGCATGTTATATTTTTTCTAGTGCGTGTAAAAGGTCTAGAAAGTTAAAATGGACGAAGTTCACACCAACAGAAGCTCCTCTCTACCACAGAAACACTGGTCCTGAAGCCCTCCTTGGTCCAAGAGCTAAAACACTGTTGAGTACTAACGCAGGAATACAGTGCTGCAGCACATGACAGTGTGATAAAACTAATTTATTTGACATCTGGAGCATCCGGGGGGAAATGTAAGGTGCCTGAACATAAAACCTGCTTTTTCTGTTCAGAGGATCAACCAAAAACAAATAATCAGAATCAACAAAACTCAAGCTGGATCCTGAGGGATCAGCCATGTAGTCATAAATGATCTGGTGTTTCTTGTTTTATGGTGTTTTATTGTACTGTTTTACAGTTTGTGTCGTATATTGCTTTTTGCCATTATTTAGATAAGTATTTATTGTTGTTGGGTTTGTGTTTGTGTTCTCTCTAGTGTATTTGTTGCTGAGTTTTATGTATTTTAAAGGCCCATCCAGGGACGGGCATTGCAAATTAGCTTAGCCTATAAAAGCTGTGGTGTATTCTTGTCCCTATACAAATAAACATTAAATATGAATAAATATTTATGAGAAAACTATTTACAGAACTTTAAATCAATGTTTTTAATCACGAGATAGTTATTCACAGAACAATATGGATATTGACCCATTTTATTTGGATTACACTTGTGTTGTTGAAAGTCCATTATCTGTACTCGGGACCCGTTTCAGCCGAGTGCTTGCTCGGACTGAAACAGTAAAATTAGAAAGATGTATTTAAAGAATCTTTCCCCTGTATAACCCTGATGAGGATTTGCTCATAAATACCCTGTGTGTGAAATCTGCTGTACTCACGCAGCTACCTGACACTGTAATGAAATTTATTAAGCTTTCTACTGTCACTCACCGGTGACACAGAATTATTGAGGAAACATATAGTAGCCTCAAGAAAAAGGGTTTTGCACTAATGAGATTAAGCAGAGAGTAGTCCCCAGCAGCAGCCTCAGTTCGGCTGCCAGCAGGTACTTCATGCCAACCGTGTCGCACATAAGGTAATAAGACACCATGACGCTAAGCCTGAATTTAAAAAAAGGGTTGGCTGCAACGTTCCAGATATGAGAAATGAGCCTTGATGTGACAGATCATTGTCCAGATTGAGATTGGTGTCGACTATAATGTTTCAGTGCATGTCAAAGGGCAGAAATACTTTGGATAATCTACTGAATGTTTACGCTGGCAGGAGGGACGCAGCGCTATGTTTGGATGCAAACCAGCTGGGAACTTATTTCCCACTCGGTGCACTGCGCTCAGCTGGTGATTATGTGTTTAACGTCAGCGGTGAGTGATCCCAATATGGTATCTGGTAAATAAGGGGCCTTTTTTCACAACTGTGTAATGTCAAAGGCAGGGTTTGTTGTTACAGTGATGACGGCCTTGGTGAGCAATGCTGGCACGAAAAACAAGCGCGTTTTGCTGTCGGGAATTTCAATGCGAGGTTGAGCTCCTTTTTCTGCCTGATTCTACCCTATGGATGACCTATTTCTCTGTGAGTTGCAATACTTGATCACACAACATGTTTTAATGATGAAATCAGGATTCAACATTCAAGAGGGGCAGAATGGTTAGATGTGCTTACAACAGTTATTTACATAAAACTAAAGTCAGATAGAGATACAAGTAAGACAAATTGTGTCGAAATATAATTAAAGCAAAGTGATGCAGACTGAATTTATTAAGTGTAATTGAACAGCTGGAAAATATGAATATTGAAATGTGTAATTATCGTTTTCCATTTTAAACACGTTCTGTGCCATTAAAAAAATGTGTTGGACTTTTAAGCTTCACAGTGATGGCACGATGATTAAAGGACAATAATTGCAGTGTTAAAAAAAAAACAAGCTACGTCGCACAGCACTCAGATTAAATACTGTGCAAATTCTGCTAATGCAACTTAACAATTTTGTAATGAAGACTTGATGATGATCATGACTGTAATGGTCCATTTTATGTGCAACTGCCAAGAAAGTCGTTCGCTCACTGCCACTCCTAAAACGACGCTTCTGACGGCAAGATTAGTCCTGATAAACTCGATCTGAAAAAAAAAAAATCTGAAACAGTCCCCGCTCCTTCCTGCTGCATCCGGGCTTGAGAAAAACAGTTGTGTAGTGAGTGTTTTGGCATGAACACATAACAGGTTTCCCCCAATTTGAATAATATACAAAATAATTAAAAAGCTAATCTTGTGTTATTTGGCGGTGTGCACAGTGGAATTAATGGGTCGTGCGCTCTATGCCAAATTGCAATTTAATGAGTTGAGTCACCCTGACTGTTTTGTATATACAAGTCATTATCACTGACGTTGATGTGCTTGTTAACTACTCCAGCATTGTCTCACGCAGAGTCCTGATTGTTTTAAGTGTCACTAAAGCCTCATGCTGGTGTCTCCAACGCGTCGTCCTGGCTTGGTGTGAACAACTTATAGAACAATCTGAATAAAATGAATGATTCAACAATGCCCACACACACCTGTGAGCTTCCAATACAAAGGGATTTTTTTGAAATGATTGTCTTCATAATTTTCTGTGAAAACCTGTCGTTTTTGAAGTTGTCTACAGGGACCGTTTCCATCCTCCCTGCAAACACACACATGCACACGCAGACACAAAGAGCAGGTTCATTCAAACAAATAATTGTTTTCTCACACTGAAAGAAAAGCATCCATATTCCTCGGAGGGACGACGCTGCAGAGTCTTTGTGCTTTCAGTCATGGATATTCATCCAACCCACCACAAACAATGGCCACCTCTCCGTCAGGTCCTTCTGAACCTCTCTCTTTTCTGTGTCACCAATTCTCCCTCTCTTTCTGAGGTTTGGCCCGATATCCTCTCGAGCAATCCTGGGCTTGAAATCATTTACTGGCAGTTGTTCCACAGCATCCGACATTGTCAACAGCAGGATGGGGCTGGGGCTGTGTGTTATAGCTGCCATAAGGTTCTGAATCTGGACCAGCTCCTGCATGGAGATAGATCTGTGTCTGAGGTGGGCTGGTGGGCAGCGCCAGCAGCCAGCTGTCTGTGTGATTTAACAGTGTGTGTAAATCAAGAGCGAGTCTCTGCTCGACCAGCCAGCCTCATTTCAATCTCTCTACAAATCACACCACGCAGGCGGTGCGAAGGGGGGAAAGCTATAAAGGCGCCCCAAAATAATCATCCTCCGCAACTCTCTTTCTTATGCTTTCATTTATTAAGTAGATGAGCATAAATCTGACATCCATCATAAGAGACAGTTGGAATATGGTTTGGTCTAGCCAGATAACATTAAGGTTTGGCTTGGTTAGTCATCTGTGGTTTTGTTTATGCAGGGTGTCACACACTGTCCTTCACATCCAGCGCAGGGAAGCAATATTTGAGGCGGATGTTGGCGAAATCTCACGAAACAGCAGCAAAGTATCTACAGACCTGGGCTTGGAAGAGGCTTTATTTATGATGTGTGAAAACGGGTATTGAATTAGCATATCTCTCGCCGTCAGCCTACCTATGTTGAACTAGGCAAGATATTTGAGTAAACTAATGCCAGAGAGCGGGCAACATGATGATTCACTACCAGCAGATTAATTCACTGCTCCAGCGAGGGAGCTACATAAACACCCAGGGGAGGAAACAGACTATGAAGGCCACACACACTTCTGACAGCTCTCACAGAGGTATAAAAGAGACTCACAAACAATTAACTCCACTAGAAGAGAGGCGCCACACAGCACTAGCACTGATGGCCAATACCAACATTGTCAGCTTTAAAAAATAATGTTGGTAGTATTTTAAAAAGCTTCTCATGTTCCTCCTGTCTCACGTCACTGGTTAAGACGTTCCACAACAATGAACACTGTTTCGCCAAACAAAACAAGCACATGATTTAAAAGAAAATAAGAGAAAGGTACATTTAATAGAGATAAATGCATGTTGGTGATAAACTCTAATAATTCTAACATAAAATCTAACTGTGGTATCTGTGGCCATGGGCAAAGTCCAGGCATTAAGTCAGAGTTCATCAGTATTCTTAAGGACAAACCCCTGGCATTAATGAATTCAGGCCAGCATCCACTTTGTCAAATGGCTTTAATAGAGGGCTTCCCATTTTCATGAATGGTCTGTTATAGATTTATTCAGATGGGGTTCCGATGGAGTTACAACGGCACTGCAAATCATCTGCACTGAGATGCTAAGATTGCTCTCTGCTTGTCTTCCAAATTGTTTTTGGGGGCACTTAAGCTGCGCCTGATGTGATGGTACTTCTGTAAGATCACAGGATCATGTCCATCCATGGTATCATTCAACAGAACAGAAGTGTGTAAAGCAATTAAATCTATGTAGAAAATCAAATCCACTTCCCAAGTGTATAATATATATCATCTCTTTAGCAAGACGATCTGAGTTTGAAGGCACCCTTTTTAAGTAGCGATCTGAATTTAGCTTTGACAAATACTTGTGCAACATGACAGCTACTAACACCATGCAGAGCAGTCATTATCCACACAGGCGTGTCAAAGAATCAGTTACAAATTGAATTAACAATGTGTCTGTACAGTAGGTGCACTTTGAACAAAAACTGGGTGCTGAATCCTTTTAGACCCTGAGAGGTAAAACGAAGCCACAGGCACTTGGAAATCATCCAAGGCCATTTTTCAATCAGTGGCACTCAAACATGCCCATACATGGCCAGACCCGAGTGCAATATACATTAGCATCTGTGCCAATGACAAGGACAGTAAAATGCCCTTTGGGAAAACTGCTGAGTCGCTTCTCCTGTACGACAACCTGATCATATGGCGACCATTCAGATGGCTACTAACACACGCTTCTTGCAAATGACATAGCAAGAAATAGTTGATTATCACCAATTGTCAATGTCTATTGTTGACACATCATTAGAAAGGAAAGAAACAACTTAAGGGATTTTGAATTTAAAAAGTTTGTACTGCCAGTGATGCTGCCCTTTCCCCCACAAAAAGGACTTGAACAGAGATAATATTGCCAACTTCTAAGAACATATATGTCAAAAATGTGAAATTATATTGCTTGAATACACTGATCAGCCACAACAATAAAACCACTGATAGGTGATGTGTATAACATTGATCATCTCCTTGGGTCCTTGGGATCTGGCATTCATGTGGATGCGACATGTCTGGTGGACCATGTACAACCCCTCCTGGCAACGGCAATCTCCGATGGCAGTGTTCCCCCAACGGGACAATGCGCCCTGACACACCGCAAGAACATCTCGGGAATGACCTTGGTGCACAACAAAGAGCCCAAGGTATTGACCTGGCCACCAGATTCCCATCCCCATCCCCCAACATGCAAGACCCAAAGGATACACTACAAACGTTGCCTTGCCAGGCACCGGAAGACTCCAAACGGGGGTCTTATGACCATGCCTTGATGGGTCAGAGCTGTTTTGGCTGTACAATATTACACAGGTGCTTTTATTGTTGTGGCTGAACCATGTATGTCATGAATATTGTCTTAGTTTTGGATGAAGAAATGTGCTTTGAACCTATTGCACTTTACACTGAAACCAACCTAATACATGCAAAACACAACTACCACCTCTTTAAACATCTCTGACGTGCTTAACAAAAACGCCATGACAATATAGCATTTTAGCTGGTTTTATTATATTGTAAAGGAGTCCCTGCTGTTTTTTCCACCCACTTTATGCTGTATCAAACAAACCCTCCAAATACTGTGCCACTTCGAGGGGATGGAAACATCCAAAGATTGTGTTTTTAATCACCTTTGGAGTCGGGATGTTTAACTTGTTTAAACACTGAACAACTGTAAAGTCACACAGTGTTAGCGTCGACATGCTCTTCTTACTGCGAACATGTTTCACCTTTGCCTGTTCTGTTGGACTTTTCTGCCATGAGGGTGCTTTTAAAAAAAGAAAAAACAAGCGCAATAAAGGGTAATGATGTGCTATTGAAATGCTGATTTTCACAGTACTGGACTGTAATAGCCAACATTACATCCAATGGTTCCAGTGGAAACAGGAGAAATCTCAATTTCCCAGGAACTCTGTCATAATTAATTTATTCGGTAACCCCAAACAACAGCATTAATTAGGAGAGAGCTGTGTGAAAAAAAAGGAAAGGTTGAAGCACCATTTTAGCAAACTGCTATAATATCATGTTTTATTCATTTGCATATACTAAAAAGACTGAGAAGAGGTGGCAACGGTAACACAGCTGGTTATGAGTAGAACATGATTACAGCCTCTTAGGAACAAACTCATCATTATAACGTAGGAATTGTTATAATTGGCCAACTGGATTCCCTCTTCTCACCCTCTTTCTAAGGCAAAAGCTCACATGCTGCAAGGACGCAATTATTCTGCAAATTGAGATTCAAAGATAGTTCTCAGAGCTAATGCCAGAGTAGTGGTGTGGCCGAGTCCAACATAAACACACTCTGAAGTGTTTGGATGCAGAAATTAAGCTTTGTCTGGCTCAGTGGCTCCGTCTTCTCCGTTTTTACAGATTGTCTTGACAAACTGTAATGTTGTCATGATGCTGAAGTGGTAATGAAGAAGTAATGACTGAAGGCAAATCGACCTTCAGTGAGTAGTTTAACTTTCATATACAAGAGCGCAGTTCATGATAGCATGGAGGGGACATGTCCTACATGAAAGCTTTTCAAGTGTTTGGGGAGAATATTATTGTTCATTACATAACTAGTTATGTAACTGATGCCCCCCCCCCAC
>OMLP01002716.1:0-10015 GCA_900302685.1 Spondyliosoma cantharus | reverse complement strand
ATCTCTATGGTTTGAGTGTCATATTTGTGGGCTGAAGCTTTTCCTCCTGAATGTGACTCGAACAACATTTACTCTGGGATGCTGTGAAGTGTGAAGGGCTGCAAAAAAACCCAACAGGAGCTCTCAGCAAAGGGAGTCTGCAGCTGCCTTCAGTCCAACTAGTAAAAACTCTCTTTTCTCTGATCCTCTGCAAAGACAGGCAGATGGTGGGGTCTGAGTTGTGTGAAGATACACAACAAATAGGATAAACTGTATGTGATGAAAGGATTTGTTCATATCAAGACGTTCATATGTGTGTTTTGAAGAGGTTCAGATGCCTTTAGTCAAATTTTGCTTCAGGGCACGAAAAGAGCGTAAACAGCCACGTTTGAAAACCTTCAGCATAACTTAATGAATGAAGGGCAAAACCACAAACTAAAATGATGCTCGTATTGATTTTTTTTTTCTCTTTATCAGTATGCACACCAGAGAGCGCATTCATCACACTTAGCTGGAATCAAATGTCTTATAAATGTATCTTCACAGTGCCAGACCTCTAACCTGGCAGCAGCAGGACAGGTTGCCGAAATCCACTTCAACCAACAAGCTAAATGAGAATTTTGCCTTCTGGTGCTTGTTTTTGTTTTTTGCAACCGCTTAGTGTGAATTCCGAAAATCTGCAATAACATGACTTCCACCAACAACCACAAAAAAAAAAGGTGATTCATTGTACTTAAAGATGCAATTAAAACACATGATCTCATTGCTCTTGGAGCTTTATACAAACAACTTTTTAATTTTAGCCACAATTCAAAGAAATTACTGGGTTTAAGAAAAAGAAAAACTTGTTAGATAGATATTCGGCTTTATAAATATTTTCATGCTGTTAGAAATAGTTGATAAATCACAACACCGCACAATGAGAAGACAGATCACGTTTTTATCCTTTATTATTCATATTATTTGTTATAACTCTATTTCTTTTCTCCTTCATCATGAATCCTAAACTCACAGATCAACTGGTGGTTGTGCATGTCAAATGGTGTTTTGGATAATAAATAAATAGACTGGATGTTAAACACGGACGTAATATTCTCTCAGTAGAAAAGATGCATTAATGGTACCCAGCCTTTGTGTCTCTGAGTTCTGTGTGAGATCTCCTTTCAACACAAAGGCTCAGCACTTGGTTTGATCGACAGCATGTAAGAATGAGAGAGTGTAATGGCTTCACTCTTGAGAAATACAGGAAAAACAGGCACCATGGGAAATGGAAGAAATATGAGATTCAGAGAGAAACGGAGGACAGTGATAGCGGGGAGAAACTGTGATATGTATTTGACCCAAGTTGTGAAAGACTGAAGGAGATCACATGCTGGCAATTCTACTCTGGGTCTGTTGTGAGCTACAGAGATCCATCAAACGCTCTGCCATGCTCCGGCTGCAGGAGACACTGAAGCTGTCTCAACATATTTCATCCAGCACTCCTCAGTTATCATTTGTTTTCAAACTAAATAAATGTACGGTGGTCCGAGCGCTGAAATTAATTTGTGCTACGAGATCAGTATGTAAATCCTGTTTGTGTTTGTTTTGAGTTTTGACTTGTGCAGACTTTTGTCTTCGCACAAATTATGTACTTTTCTAACTGAATTTGTTTGATGCAATTCTTGTGTGGGTTGATGGAATAGTCCGCCATATCAGTTCAGTTCCAATAGCAGTGCAAAGATGATGGGCTGACTTTTGAGCACTACCTACGCATCCCAGTCAACAGAATATTACACATCATAATCTTGGCATTTTACATTTCTGCACAGCTGTGAAGCAAGAGACCACTGTTCAAGGTGTTAGAGACAGTGTTTCAACATCTTTAAGTGCGTAACCACTGGATATTTTGAAGTTGATGTCACGTCCAGCTGTGTTTGTAGCACCTGGTAAGCAAAAACAGGATCTTTTCCCAGCCTTAACCAAGTGGATTTTGTACTGAAACCTATGAGCGAGCCTTGTTGCACCCTAGACTGAAACATAATATTGTGATATATCCTTGCTTTGCAGAAATGTCCATTATTAAAATGTATTCTGGCAATTTGCCTGGCCTATGTTACTGGTGTCCTGCCCAACACACGTACTGCTGTGTTTTGCCCTTTCGTACATGCATTAACAGCTTTTAAGGTCACTGAAATTGGAAATCTCCTTCCAAGGTGGAAATATTCAAAATCTCCACTTGCACTGTTTACGTCCGGACGGGCAAAAACCTTTGGGAAACTATGATGTAGACAAGTATGTTCGCGCAAAACCAGGCCCTATTAGTGCATGTTTATGAACTTAGTGTCTGTGTTATAATTCTATAGGAGATTTGAGCTTAGGTTGAAACTTGAAGTTATATTGTTTATAGTCAGAAAGGCACAATTGGAAATTGATAACATCAGCTGGAAAAGAGAGACAAAAACCCCTGTTCGCAATGTTTTATGAATTACATCACCCAGGGGGATTCTGTGAAGAGCAGCCACGTTTCCCGGCCTTGTTCACGGTATTTTCTGTAATCAAACAAACCAACCACAGCTTTCTGTTTACACTGGCACTCGCATGCACAACAGAGATTTTTTTCTGAAACTGTGCTAAAGCTTTGCATGGATGGAGATTGTTTTTCTTGTAAAAGCCTGGTGATAGGAGTCACAGGACTAACTTTGGAGTCTGGTCATCGCCCCAACTCGACCCATGAAAGAGTGCTTGCTCGACCCATTCCTTTCTATAATGCAGGACAAATACAACAGTGATCTTTTGCAGTACCAGCTGTCAGCTGTGTGTCAGTCACTGCCACTGCAAACACCCACCCAGTCTTTCCAAAGAATTTAAGTTTCTCTGCAGCTCTAATAGCAGAGTTGGAATAAATCACTGCAGTGCAGACATACAATGTTCCCTTGGAAAAAAAAACAAGTTATCTCCATTTCCCATTAAACCTCAGTCTGATGATCAAATGCATCATTTGGTGCACAGACAAGAAATAATTAGAAAACAGTTTTAACTACAATGCTAAAATGAGCTTGACTTTTTATCATTTCAAAGCAGACTGAAGACATGAACTCATTTGAGAGTGAAAATAGAACACTTTAAATCTTAATTGATGTTTAAACAAAGGCATGAGTGTCCTGGAGACACATAGGCAGTATGAAACCACTGTAACCATGGTAATGCACATTACCTGCCAAGGTTAGTTGTGTTTGACAGGGTGGTGGATGTTGCATTATGCAGATGAGAGGTTTCAGCGTTCTGCTGACAGCCGTTAATGTTGAGGGCAGTGACAGGGACTGTGGCTTCATGGACCTCTTTATGAGGGACTGGTGTCTTTTATACACACTGATGAGGCACATTTTTGCAGCATATTAGGGTTTGTGAATGGCAATACATGGTGTGAGGAGCAGCTATTAGGGTACATAAAGTGAAAAACATCTGTGTGATTAGAACTGGTGAATTTATTGTCAAATTCAGTGCTGTTACATATGTGGTTACAGTGGATCAGCAGTGTTGAAAGTCCAAAACAACTTTCCCCGGGGCCAATAAATATCACATTGCATTGATGAGCTAACCACAAATTGAGTCAATAGTTTCAAATTGGAGCAGAGCCGCAGCACAATGAATAAACTTTGTGATTCAATTTGGAAGACTGGGCACGTTTATGTAACTCTCTTAATCTACCAAGCTGGATCGTGACCCAGTCTAATTTTAAATGAGCATCTCTCTCATTTTCTGTGTTTCTTGCTGAAGTGTGCCGGCTTCTCTGAAAGTGTTCGAATGACAGATGCTCACTCGCATATAGTTTAATGGGGCTCTAAAGGAGTTAACAGTAGAGATGGACATGATTAATTGATGTTTTGTGTAATAAAAATGGATGATTAACTTGTTTTAATGGGTTCGTCAAAGGCAGCAGGGAAAGCAGACAAAAACAACCAGCCTGAAGTGTCATTAGGGTTCGAGGGAGTGACATATTTTAGTGCTCCCATTAAATAAAGAACAATTTGGGGGATTTTCACAGATAAGGTGGGTGAGAAAGCAGACAAAGACAGGATGTGGATAGCAGAACACATGAGGATATAATGTTGATGAAGGTTCTCAGTCATCCAGGTCACGGTAATTCTAAGTGCTGTATCGTTGGCAACTGTGCGTGTTTCAGTTTCTTGAAGAAATTTCCCCTCTCATCTAGGAGGCTTCTTAATTTCTAAGGAACTGGAGGGGAGCTTCACAAGGTCTGTATGGGAGTGTCCTTACAGAGTTGTTAAAGACACTGTCACTGCTCTGAGATTCAGAGTCGGTGGGGCCATTTGTGGGTCATTGACTTAACTGGCATTCATGTGGGTTGCTAGGGCTAGGTGAAGGGGAAGACGGCTTAACAACCACTCACACCTGGGCTCACCTCACCCTAGCATCCCACATGAAGGCCGGTTAAGTCAACAACCCACAAGTGGCCCTAACGACTCCGTAAGAGTTTAAAAGCCTGCATCTCCCCTCCAATTAGTTAGAACTGAAAAAGCCTCTTAGATGAAAGGTGAAACGTCTTCAAGGAACTGAAACAAGTCCAGTTGCCTACAATACAGCACTTAGAATGAGGGTATAATGTACAAAATAGAACAGCAAATGACTAACCAGAAACCCAACAATGACATTGACTCCCAAAACCACATAAACAGTGTGACCGTTTCTACAGCGTCATGAAATCTATAACATATTATGACCGTTGGGAAGTACCAGTGGCAGTCGAACCGGTCTGCACATTCAATCGGCTTAGGTGCAAAAACTACATGGTTACATAAATATTTGTTACCAATGTGAGATTGGGGGACACGAACCATTCACCACTGCGTGTAATTCACATGCTTATCTGTTCCAACCACCAACACAATCCTCCACCTTGTGAGGATTCTGTCGCTCTTTTCTTACGTCATCCAATGTCCTGCTTTGCTCCCCTTACAAGTACATTGTCCATTAGAGGTCGCTACTTGACAGTTGCAGTCAATATGGATCGTACTAAGCTGTTTGGACAGACGACTTCTACAGCTGTTTTTGGTGAAGATGGCCTGCAGTCAGCTGTTAAATAAAACATGGTGGCCCTTTTTCTTTCTTTATCAATTTTAAAGGAATATTAGCGTCACAGTTGCCTTTAAAGCTAAGGCATCTTTTTACAATAAATAGATATTGAAAAACCCCATAATACCTATTTATCAATGATGACATATTGACCAACCTGTGAAAATGAAAACTTTCCTTATTGTTTTAAATGATAAACGTACTGGACATTTCAATCTGATCTTTCAGAGAAAGAAAGAAATACATAAACCCACCGATGTTATCCCCACTGGTAATCCGAACATTGAGATTGCATGTCAAAATGGCATCAGATGTCTGTGTTACAGATATTCTAAATCCAGACGACACATGCAATCTTGTAAACACACAAGGCCACAGCCTGCAATATTGTACACCATGACTTATGGCTGTACGATAAACCATCCTTTAAAAATAGGAATTTCAAGCAGACAGGCAGGGGATGCATGATAGATTAGTTGTGTCAGGTTTTATATCAGCCATTTAAGTTGTCACCCTCCACAGCAAACAGCCTCGGAGGCAGACAAACCTCGGCAGATTTCTGCACGGTGAGCACTCTTCTTCCTCTTCTTCTTCCGACGCAATGAAACTGGCAAATATGATTGAGAGATTATAGATGTATGACAAAAGGAAAATCTCGAGAATTGACTGCTCAGTGTAGACGACATATCGTCAGCCTCTACAGACATCATGTCCATTCCAATGTGCTCTTATGTATTTGTCCTTTTCCCACCAGATATTCATCAATATCAGCCATTCATAATAAACCCATTCTGGATTTCTCATTGTCTCTCAATTGAAGCCTTCCCACCGGCGGCCCACCCAGCTGCATCCCCCTGCCAGTCTAATGATATTTTCTCATATCAACCAGCTTATCAAATCCAAATACCAATGATGGATAAATCTGCCTCAGCTGATGCGCTGGAGTGCCTCCTGCTGCTATCAATCAACGTGTTGCCAGATGATTGTGTCCTGCTGGGATGTATGACATTATGAGGTCCATTTGGAGGCCCGGCTGAGTTACGATGGCTCCAATCGCTCAAAGTCAATTTTCGGCATTGGTCGCCTTTTCGTAATCTGTACTCTGCTGGAAAAACACAGTTTATCCCACCTCGAGTCTCTTATGTCTGCTGTTCCCTCCATGAAGTGGAGCCATTTTCGCCTCTTATCTCCTGGGGATGTACTGTCCAGGTTCCCGAGGGATTCCTTTTAGTGACTGTATAATGCAGGGTTGTATGTTGAAACAGACACACAGGTACATTTCAAGTGACTGATGAAGAAAGGTGTGTCTGATATTGTTTTGTTGGTGTTGTGCCTAGGACAATACAATTACCTCCACCTAGAAGGTTATGTTTTCGTTCCTGTGTCAGTTTGCTGGTTGTTTGGTTGGTTTGTCAGCATGATTACACAGAACTAAATAGATTTCCAAGAAACCTGGATGGAGGATGGATCTGGGCCCAGAATACACCCCATTAACTTTTGGTGTGGATCCAGACAGAGGGACGGATCCAGGAATACAGGAATGGGTTTCAGGTGGTTGGAATTTAAATACGTCTTATCTGATATTGCGTCAGGCTTGACTGAATTAAAGGGAACTGCGGGACCATTCTAGTTAATATTGTTTGGGGGCCATGATTGCAATTGACTGATCATTTTGTGACAAAGTGCACATTTCTAGCAAGCTGTCATGACTGAAAAGGTAAAGTATACAGTGCGACTCTCACACAGGAGATCAGGGTTTGTACACTGTTTGGAACCTATTATTATATTGTTCACTTTTTATTGTTTTGCCCCAAGTTCACTTATTGTTCCTTTCAGTTTTTTGTCACTGTTTGCTTAAATTTAGGCAACAGAAATACTTTAGGAAACTATAGTTTTGGTTAAAATAGACCCTCTCACAACGTTTAATGCATGTCCCAATCTGTTTTTTTTTCTGTTCTTGTTCACCAAGTCATAAACCTATGACATTACAAAAACGTGATCGGTCAGTTTCAATGACGGCCCTGGAGCAACATCAATTATGCTGTTCCAGGAACAACACCAACACAGCAGATATCAGATTGTGCATTGAAGAAATGCAATGTGAATGACAATAACCTTTGACTACATGTGTTGTTGTTCAAGGTGCCTGCCTCCAATGCAGATAGCATCTGATGGAAGCCTCAAGTTCACATCTGCAGCAGGAGATGGATGTGAAAACAGTGATTTAATAAAACCAGCAAACTATCACACGCATGCAAGAACATTAATATTGGAGACACTGGATATATCGTTAAGAACGCTGGAGCAATAACGTGTTACGCCTATAACCAAATAAGTGTTCTTTATAAAGAAGCCCGAGGATGAAAAGCCAACAAGCTTTAGATAAATAAATTAATTCAAGTCAGCTGCTTCAGCGAGATACACCTTCACAGACCTCCAGTGTATTTCAGGAATCTAATCTTTTCACAGGGAAGCCTGTGACTGGGCATCTGTGACTTTTAAATGGCAATCTTGAACCGTTAGTAATGGCATTGCTTTTTCTCAAACCCATTTGGCCGTTTAGAGTTTTGGTACCCGGCAAGAATCGTCAGGAGTTATTTTGCATCATGAATTAGGGATACAAAATTGATATTTATTAATCGAACATTAAATCCGAGCTGGCAGGCAACATTCAATTACACAGTGAACCATTTATAATGCTCACATCACAGTCACTTTTAAGACGCAATACACATTCATTATTGTTCCCCTTTTGCTCTTCATGAGTATCAGAATGTGGAGGTATTTAACATTTAAGTCGATTTTGTTTTAATTATTCAGTTTGGGACAATTGTATCATTTTGATGTTATTTCCCTTTAATCACATTGTTGGTAAAGCAGCACCTTGGGAAGCTGATGTTGATTACAAATTCTATTTATTTTATTTGCTCTCCATAACATTCCTTAACACAATCAGAACATGGAGCCGTGCATGTCTAATCCAAGATTATAAAAAAAGCTAAGCGATCCATTTTTATTTCTTTCCCTCGTCTCTGTGCTAATATGTAAATCAGCATGCACTGGAAGGTCCATTAAACCGATTAAACACAGAGGATGCTGGCAAGTTGCAGAGACACTAGGTGATAGCTCAGACCCTTATTAACTTTGGAGTGAAATCCATGACTGAGAAACTCAAATTAAATTATTTGTGCTTAAATGATGCCGCTCCAAGACTAATGTGATTGATAATAGGACCGCGTAGCACACAAGAATTCACATTTAATTGCATTTAGGCATTGACACCACAGGCACCAACCAACATCTCTCAGTCTTAAGTAATCTATGCAAAGTGAGTAGATCTCACCTGTATTTGTTCTCACAGTGTATTCCTGCCTTCACAGTGGTTGAAACCTCTCTGAAATGACTCTCAAACTGACAGGGCATGGCTTAAAGGTCATAGCTGCAATTGCTCGGGCGCTGGCACTAAATAGTAACATTCAGGAATATAGACACAAAAGAAAATGGGTTATTTATGAGCCCTGCTCCCAGCACAGTTAGCAGAGCACACACTGTAAGCCCATGAATATCTCGGGGCATATAAACGACCACATTTTCATGCATAACGTAATCACACTGTTCTTTTGATTAAATTAAGGACCTTAAGTCGTGTGTGAGAGTCGCGGCTGAAGGAGATTCTGAGTCGCACAATCGATTCCCTTTGGCTTCTAAGGTCTAGAAAATTAAGCTGTTTTGCCCACTGTGTGGAGCATGGGGAGAGGGATACTGAGGAGAGGGATGTAAATAAACACTGAGACAGAGGAAGAAAGAGAGGGGTAGAGGGAGAGTGTCTGACTGTTTTCTCCAATGAGAAAGATAAGACTAAAGAGGTACTGAGAAATCGAGTCTAAGCTGTGTAAAATGAGTTCGACACGGTGTATCAAAAGCACATTGTACATTGTTGGGTTCACTGGTCTTCTAAATTGCTATTTATTATTGTAAAAACAAGGCTTTATTCTGTGAGTCTTTTTTGTACATTTTATTTCTACACTGCAAGCGGGGATGTAAGCAAGAAGACATTTAATCACCTTTTCTAATTGCAGAATCGACCTTTAGAATGTAATCGAATACACATTCAGGCAATTAACTACCTAGAGTAGTATTTAAACAAATTAGAATGGGAGATAGGTTTGCCAGTATTCACTTTTTTTTGCGATTGAGTGAAGAAGATTGATATCACTTTCTGGTTGTGTGTGAGCTAGAGCTGGGGCTGAGACATTAAACGTTAGCCTAGTTAGCATCAAAGCTGGAAGCAGGGATGCGGTGTGCCTGGCGCTTTCCAAAGTTAAAAAATATGCCTACCAACAGCTATAAAGTGCCCTTTCAGGGGCTCTACACAACATTTTGCAGCAATTTCAATGAATGAGTCACTTTTGTATTGCCCATATGTGAGGGGATTGTTACGTCACATTGTAAATAGGACCTTCCTCATTTCTCTTGGTGGTGAGTTTAGTCAGAGGCGCAGCTTGTGAACAGGCAAGGCAGGCAACTGCTTGGGGCCCCTGGCCGATAGGGGGCCCCCGAGGTCTGACAAACTGTACCCCACAACAATGTCTCACATTGTAGCCCCTCCCGGATGCAGGCCGTAATTTACGGAGCCCCCCGAGGTCTGGCAAACTGTACCCCAAAATAATGTCTCATGTTGTAGCCATATACAGTCTATGGTTGTAGACTGGGCCCCCCACTCCCAAAACACGATTTACAATGACATGTCAGTAGGAAACCTCACTAAAGGAGCCCCATGTCATCCCTGTCGAACTTGGATGATACGCCGTACGTTAACATTAACGTTAGTTATTGAAGTTGGCGTTGAGAGTCAATAAAGACAGATGATGAGGAGTTATCTCTCTGGAAACGAAAAAAGAAAGAGAAAAAAGGAGAATGAAGAAAAAGAAAGCAAGACAGTAAGTGGAGAAGATAATGA
>OMLP01002711.1:38502-52121 GCA_900302685.1 Spondyliosoma cantharus | reverse complement strand
CAGTTCGCACACTGCACTCACCTGTGCTTTGTTAGAGACTGGTGTGACATTCTTTTTTGGTTCCTTCTGCACTTCCTTCTGCTGCTTTTCAAAGTCGACCTTAGTCTGAGGAAAATACAATGTGATAAATAATGCATTGGTCAAACTGCTTTGGATTTTTCTTGGTTAATTGCTTAGTTAGCTGTGTTATTTAGAATAAAAGATTGGAAGCTTTTACCTGTAACTCTACATAGTCGTTTTCATCATCCACTGAGCCCCCTCCTTGTTCACTTGGCTGACCTGTAGTGTTAATAGGTTCTGGATCTTTCTGAGGGGCTCTGAAAAGAAGCTTGCCATTGGCGTTGATGATAGACACCAGGCGCTTGACGTCCTCTGGAACCGTGCGTGCCACCATAACGAAGCGATCCAGTTGGTCAGGTGTCTGGACCTGCCCCGGGTCCTGACAGAGTGTGTTGAGAGACCAGCCAGCCATGTTCAGAGCACTGACTGTTTGTTGTAGGATCACACCTGAGTCTTCTACAATGGACAACTGTTTATAGAGCCTTGTCTGAAGGTTGGCATCGGTCAAACGGCAGGCATTGCCCTTAATGTCGAGGGCAAAGTTCAGGAAGAAAGTCAGAGAACGTGTAATCTCCTGTGCTGCTTCTTTGATCTCTTTCAGGTGTTTCTCCAGATGCCCTTTGCTCCTCCAGTGACTGCTGACAAAGTCCATGAGACAGGGCACAGCCCTGCAAATGGACTCCTGCAGGTCCAGAAGTCTGCGGCAGGCCTCCTCCTGGCTGAGTGTCACTTCTCGCAGAGGCTCAGGAGAAGAGGAGCTCAGAGCCAGAGAGTCACAGGAGCTGGTGGAGGAGCTGGAGGCCGTGCTGATCCTTTGACTGTCTGCTGCAGAGAGACGTAAGGTTCTGCTGCGCTCTTCGTCGTCATGCACCAGCGACTCCCCACTCCCTTGAAGATCATGGAAAGATGTACAGGCCAGGAAGTTTCTCATTCTCTGAAGACGCACCCTTTTGAGTTCATGAGTGTTGCTCGATTCGCCCCTGCACTCAAGAGGTATATGATCTGTAGGGGGGTCACTGTGAGCTCGGTTCAGGCTTTCTTCCTGAGGTGGAACTGCATAACCTAACTCTTCTGTAAGCCTCTGTGTAGGCGGCTTGTCGTAAATTTGGACTCTTGGCAACACTTTGGGTGGACTTGGAACGTCAAAAGAATTGGATTTTGGTACATCATATAAGGAGGTTGGACTGCCTCTTTGAATGGTCCAAGCATGTGCTGGGAGAGTGTCATGAAGCTGCCTACAAACAGCTTTGGAGGGCATGGTATCATAGGGGCCTTTGGGTGGACTTTGTTTCTCAGGACCCACTGGCACATCATAAATCCACTCAGGTTTGTGAGGGTTGAGAAGGGTGCTGTATTCACTGATGATTTTCTGTTGGGCCTCTGTGGCGGAGGGAACAGGTATGTCATAGTTTGGGTCCAGGGTCAAAGGTGGTGGAACTGCATACACCTGTGAACAAGAACAAAGATGTAAAAAAAAAAGGGGGGCTGCTGTAGCTCAGTGGGTAGAGCCGTTCGATCAGTGATCGGAAGGTCACTGGTTCGAATCCAGGCTCCCCTGGGTGGGACTGAGCTACATGTCGAAGTGTCCTTGAGCAAGATACTGAACCCCAAAAACCTCTGCCATCAGTAAGGGTCCTGCAATGGGCTGGTGACTCATTCAGGGTGTACCCTGGCCTTCGCCCATCAAGTAACTGGGATAGGGGGGCAACATCACCGTGACAGTGAAAAAGCGGAATAGAAAACGGAACGGAGCCTTTAGGGATGAAGTGGTGGAAAGTAAGTGCCTCTATATGCTTCAAAATAAGTACTTGTTGGTTCCTCTCAGGAACATACCTCTGACATACCATGCTGACAGTCGGCCTTTGGTGAGCATCTGTGGTGCTTTTTTCAGTGTGTACTGCAAAAACTCACTTTTGCCACTGACTCAGCATGTAGAATGGGCACCGTGAATGCATAGAGAAGAGACTGTCAGTGACTGTAAGTGTGCACCACTATCTCCATTTGCCTGTTTATTACTGCAAGACTATAAAGCAACGATGGCAATTTCTTGGAGAGAGGCAGCGTAATGAAGACTGCAGGACTTAAACAGCACCTTTGAGTGTGGCCATTCACTTTTGCCTTTAATCATAGTCAGACATCATATTATATGAACTGGTTCATTTCATACTTAATCTTAAGCAAAGGGAAAGAATTTGTAAAGAATGAATGTAGCAAAAAGACTGTATTTGTGAGAACATCACATTACTTGCTTCATTAATCCCTCAAAATGCCTGAAACTTACATAAGAGTCTCCTGGACTGCTACACCTTAAACTCTCCAGAGAGTCAAATCTTTTCTCCAGCTCAGAACTTGGAAGGAGTGAGTATTTTCGTGGCATGTGCCTTGGAGTAGTTGGAACCTGCAAATAGAACATCACAGTTAACAGTAAAGACATCAGACCCACTCAGTGGCAGGCTATCATTACTTTTGATGCATGCTGTTGTGTATATTATCAGGAGCTCACAGTGAAAAGAGAAGCTCTTCTTGCTTGGCTTGGGACATCGTAAACCTCCCCTTTTGGACTGGACGCCATGCTTGAGAATGAAGGCTGCAGACAGGACAGACAGGCTGTAAAAACTGATGTTGACTGTTAACACTTGCACTGCTGTGATCAAAGCTGCATATACCCAACTGACCTCTACGCCAACACTTTTATGGGGACAATGTTTGCTCTGAAGCCTATTGAGAGTACCAGAGAACCCCATTATGCATGCACTTTGCCAATTAACGCAGCTCTATAATAGAAACCATGCTGCTTATTGAATATTAGGTGGCTACTGCAGATGGGAACAGGACTCCCCTGGAGCAGGAGAGGAAATGGTGAACATGTGGGTATATTTCACCCCACCTTCTACTGCACCGGCACCCAGACAGACACTTCTGTCTTTTTGGGGTCCCTGGCGGCATGGGCTGCTGTTTGCAGTTAAAAGTGTCTGAAGTCTGTTTGTCTTTTACGGGCCAATAAAGACTCTGGTGCTGCATGCCTGTCCCCATGGAGAGGCTCTTGGTCCCCATCTGTAAGCTCTTTTGCCAGCAGGGGTTTCACAGCGTTGCATTTCTGCAACTGTGTACCTCTCTAATAATGAGGGCGAGCCTTCCCAAGCAAAAGGACTGACCTCAGACTAAAAGGAAGACTAACTTCTATTGAATGTAAATGGTTGTATGTCTTTTTGCTATTCTCTGCATTAATTCAGTAACAGTAGTACAAACTGTTTACCTCAGGTCCTTCTGTGCTGTGCTTAAGTGCTGATGGGACTGGGCTTTTTGAAGCTGATGAAGGAGTGGACGGAACCTTGTAGACTATGTCCATGCATTCATAAGCTTGACAGCTGGAGGCTCGGGGAACACTTGGGATCTGATAGATATTTTGGGAACTGTTATCATTTTTATCATGAATTAATGTGGGTTTTTCTGTGACATAGCTTAATGAGCCTACAATGGGTCCAGTTGTTTGTGGTAAAAGCTGCAGCCTGTTTGCAGGGGCCAAGCCTTGCCGTCCATGAAGAGAACACATCCACCATCCACTTGTGCCAGCCACGCTCTGATCCATCACTGTGATGATATCCCCTTTTCTGAAGGCCAGCTCATCTGCACACTCTGCAGTGTTGTCATACAGGGCCTTTGCAAGCTTGTTCTAAAATAAAGAGCAGAGAAAAGGGGAATTAAGATTAAGAGGTAAAGCATCTGGAGGCAGGTAGTGTGGCTAATGTTAAATGAAAAAATATGAGATACTTGAGACACATATAGATTACTCCAAGAAGTTTCATATGCAACAGTTACCTCATGAGTTTCCATACCAGAGGTCCCCAAACGTTTTCCCTTGCAGGGGCTAAACTCAATCGTAGGCCAAAAGCCACCAGCTTGTATTGAATTGTATAGTTAAGATGGAAAATGGTACTTGGAGCCCAAGTTCCCTTAACTGAGTGAATTTCTGTGTCCCTCTGCCTGCTCAGATCATGTAACGTAATACATAATTAAGGATCCTACATAGTTAAAGAGCAAAGAAAATGTAACATTATGGCAGGATAATGGCCCACAGGCCCAGCTCCGTCTTATTGTGTAACTTGCACAGTATCCACATTTAAGTACTTGAATCTTGTTTTGATATGCAGTGCCATTTATTCCACAGTTACTGCATGTAGTGCATTTCTTTTTTTGCTGCTGTAGCCCAATGACAACATTTCCTCTTGCAAAATGTGACCTCAAGTTGCACATCTGAGTTGTCATGAGATTCACATGTAATCTTATGAATCATAATTAACAGAACTAGTTGTTGCACAGTTACTCTTTTTCTTATTCTGAAAAAAAGTAGATTGTACAGTGATTGTACAGCAAATACACAAATCTAAGCAGAGCTCTTTGTATTTTGAATGGCATCTTTTTTGCTCTGTATTTTCACTTCCTATTTGTGCTTCCTACAGAGAGGTGAATGGAAAACAAGTTTCTACAAAGCTTCCTCTTGCAAGTTAAACATCTAAAAAACTGTGCAAATGAATCCTCATTCTCTCACTCTACATATTTTAAATCAGATTTGTACTTCAACTATGAATGATCACTGATTACCATGCATGCATGTCCTTTGCATGATTCCCTGAGAAGTCTCTGTCTTGTGTTGAGGCATTCTTCACTGCCACTAAGTGTGCCACCTCCACGCTCTTTATTGTATGTGACACATCTAAATCACATTAGGCATTAGACATAGACCAAAAACACAGTTTCCTTTTATTTGCTGTGGTTGCTCCCATTCTGCACGCTTGTCATTATGAGAGACAAGCTGCATGGCATAGGCCTCTAAACCAAAACCCCTCGGCAGAGCTCAGTTCACAGGCAGCAGCTTGTGGCTAAAGAACAGGGTGTTTTCACACTTACCTCATTTTATTTTAATTCTCAAGAGAAATGTGTATGTTTAGATACATGTTTAGATGACTAAAAAAAATGTAAGCTAAAATGTATGTGCAGCATTACGAATTGTGCTGTGCAGCTAAATATTGTTCAGTCTAAAAGAACTCCGTCTGGCTCAAATTTGGAAGAAATTGAAGATCCAATTTCTTCTCAGCTGTAGTACTGTTTATTAAACCATCACAGCCTACATATTTAACAAAGTTTATTTTTTTCTGTTTTATGCCTATTGACTTCTGCACTCTTTTATGCTTCATCTCTTAGATTCTTATTTTTATCTGCATCATACAATTGAGGTGGTGAATGTGTAAATGCAGTTTCAATTTCAATATCAATATCAGGAAAGCATCAGAGTGCAGCTTGTGCTGGTCATGTGCTGTCACAAAAATAGTATGGGATATGGTCAGACATGATTAAGATGATTTTTCCTACCGCAAAGCTACTTAAGAGGTTAAAGGGTTAAAGAGGTTAAGAGGTTTTTCATAAAATGCAAACATGACAATACAACCCCTAAGGGGTGGGTGAAATGCAGAGCACAAGTATTAGTATGTTATATTGAGTATGATTCTATGTGAAATATAAAGATGCCTCTTCTTTCTTCTTAAAAGTTAACAATGATAGTTTATGTTTACCGTCTTGAATTTAACATACTGTACATAAATAAAACAATTCAGTTGTGTGGTGTGTTAAGTAATAGTTAGCATAAGTTAGCATGCTAACACACTATATGGTTAACATCAGTGATAAAATACATTTTCCTCAACTACATTACAGGGAACATTTAACCGGTTAGGAGACAGTCTTAGTTTAATATTGATGCCTCTGTATAACCTACATATGCAAACAAGACCATTAGTGGGAAGGCTGACCGGGCAACTGTAATAGCGACACAAAAATAGCCAGAGTCTGACTGATCCAGGTTGGACCCTGGTTGCATTAGCTTTAGCTAAGTAAAATTCCAGCACCAATGATACAATAAATACTCTACTACAAGAAAAAGATCTGCAGTATTATCAGTCAGTTTTTTGATTATTATTACTTATGTAGAAAGACAAAGGGAGTCTGTTGATATAAGAACTCAAGAGCTAAACAAAAGACACAGAAGCTATATCCTCAAATTCATGGACATACATTGCCAAGCCAACAACACTAATAACTGGGCTAGTAGACCATTATGTTCAGTGAAATTACGCGGTAATATCTCCAATATTATTTGTTTCACTATAAGGAGTTGCAATGGTGTTGAAGAGAGAGAGTGAGAGTAGCTGGCCGGAGCAGACGAAGGGGCAGAGGTTGGAATGCAACTGGTTTTCCTGCTGCTGATTGGCTGGAATAGTGTTGTGTGGCTCGCTAAGAAGTACTTTGTTGTTCCTCGTTTACAGAGCCAGAGCCGTGTACGTGCATTGTATTTTTGTTCCAGTACACGTAGAGGTGGACCATGAGGTGCTGTTGGGACGACAACACTGCTGTCTCTCTGAGGGTGAATCCTCTGGAACAAAGAGCTCATTCACCATCAGAGCCCAGCACGCTCGGCACCTGTTGGGATGCAGGCGTGTGGAGCACACTGACCGCAGTGCGCACACACACACACACACACACACACGCACACGCGCGCGCACACACACTATTCCTCAGTAAACCGCCTGCCTAATCCTCTGGGTCATGCCACAGACATGCAAGCAAAAGACATAGGGTCAGATGACAATCGGCAAGCGTACCAGCATTACACCAATCAGCCACAACAATAAACCCACTGATAGTTGATGTGAATATCAGTGATCTTCTTGTTACAATGCAATGTTCTGCTGGGAAATCTTGGGTCCTGGCACTCATGTGTTCGCCACTTTACATGCACAACACATCCAAACACTGTTGTGGACCAAGAACAGAGCTATTTTGGTCACATAAAGGTTTTAAGGTTGTGGTTGATCAGTGTATGTTGTTGTACTTCATCTGTGTACACTATCCTAAAATGACATTAGCAAGCTCTGCTTGTATAAGTGTATTTTATTTATTATGTATGTCTGTACATGAAGAGCCTGCAGAGTTTCAGTTTCTGTGACTGCAGTGGGTAAGAAATGCCATTTTAACTGCAGCCTATCATGCAACCTGATAACCTGTGGTGAGGTCTTTCTTTTAACGATGCCCATTGTTGTCAAACCACGACTCAACACGTGAAACTGTCAGAATTCAGGTCACTTCGTTCCTCACGCTGATCACTGAGTACAGTAACAAAGTAATATTCAGCTGTGACTCTTTTGGATTCCTGCATACGCCTGCTTGTGCAGATCAGCCCCTCTGACAGCCGGCCTCCAGCACTTTAACTGCACAGCTGTCTCTGCCACTCCCTTGCCTCCCGTCTCTCAGCTCCATCCTGTTCACAAATTAACATTGGCCTGTCCGACACGACGCAAGAAATACCTTTAAAAGTCACAGACAGGAGCTTCTGTTCGGGCAGCGAGTCTCACCAAGTGAAACAATGCACCTCAGCCCATCTCAGCTATCTCAAATCAATTCAAGGTCTGAAGTGGAGTGGATTGTTGTTTTCATGACACGGTGTTTTCTGTCAGAACTCAGAAAGAAAACAATTCCATTTTTTACTCACAGCGAGCCCACAAGCCCACAAGCCCAATATCTAAAGGTGCTCTATACATAAAGTAGTTGTTATTATTATTATTATTATTATCAGTAGTAGTAGCAGTGGTAGTAAAGAAATTAATTTTACAGTGTTAAAAAGAAAAAAAGCTTTGATTAATTTTACAATATATACAGAAAAATAAACAAATCTTTATTTAGGACACATATACAACGTAGTGCAAACTGGTATGCTGCATTTAACCCATCCCAAGGGAGAGGTGGGTAACACACACGCTCGGGGATCAACTCCAGATCTGAGCCACTGCCTTGGTTAAGGGCACTGATTGGAAAACCTAGTGTGCCTGTTATGATGGTGGGGTAAAACCAGAGCACCTGAAAGGACACCCACACAAGCATTGGGAGAACATGTAAACGCTGCACGGAGAAGCCCTGACCTAGCGTGATTCCAACCGAGGACCTTCTTGCTCTGAGGCAGCGGTACTATCAGCAAATATGACCGCTCATCCAAACTGCCAAACAGCAGCTACTCTTCAGGAACAAAGATGTCCATCAGAAAACTCCATAAATCATCTCAGCAATGCAGCTTGCCTCCATCATTCTCATAGGCCGCATGTGCAGCGATGTGTGAGGCCTTGCCCCCAGAAACACTCTGGTCTGGCAATGTGCTTTTTATACATCCATGACAGCGTCCCAAAAATTAAGAGAGCATTTATTGGACGAAAAGTTAGTATATGCCCAGTGGAGTCATCAACACTTTTGAGCGTTTCCAAGGAAGTTACAAACTCAAAAATACCATTCCAAAAATCTTATTATTAGACCTGCTACTAGTGAATAATTGAGATATATAGCAACACACTTCAACATCAAGTTTGAACTCCAGGGAACTTTAAACGACTGATTATCAAAATTGCTCACGAGTTCAGGTAACTTTGTATGCTATAGTGTATAGCTTATCTAATCAGGTAAATATACTGCAGCCATTGATGTAATTAATGAAGTATGTCTTAGGAACACTAAAGAAAGGAAATCCCCAATTCTGAAAGAGTGCCACTGTTGGGTCATGCAAACGTTTCCCCTTATGATCAAGGAGCACCTGGAGAGACACATTATTGAGTCAACATAACAACATCCAGTCCCAGAGAGTCGCTGGAGCAGGAACCAGTCCAGGAAGTGGTTGCCAGTGTGGGAACGACACACTCGGTTCATTCTGACCTTTTGCCCTTTGACAGTCTGGACATGACCATGGGGTCAGGTCAGCACCTCATCCGTTAACCAGACACATGCCAGGCCCAGCACAACACCCACCGTGACGCCGAACAAATCTGTCACATGTGACTAAACATTTTGCTAAAATCTGGACAGAGTTGCAGCAGCAGGGTGTTCAAGATGAGCATATCGTTAAGAGTTCTCTTTTCTTATAATTGGACAGGAAGTAAGCATGTAAATATAGCATAAGACTTTCCCACAGTATGTTAGATACAAAGACAGGGGCAGGGGGAGAGGCGAGGAGGAGAGAGAGGCCCAGGCAGACAAACAGAAGGAAAAGCATAGAGAGATTTGGCGTTCTAGTAAATTACTTTCTGACGTGAGGAATTTGCTCCTGGTCGATCAGTTTTATCTTCCTAAATTATCCTCAGATGTGCTCCATGGAAAACCACCTTTGTCAACCCTCTCTCCAACACAAGCAATTCCAAGAGGAGGCTGTGGAGACAGCAGTGACACTGACTCGCTTACAGCTGCCCTGGTATTTCCTGTATGGGAACTGGTGAGAACTATGACAAAGTCTCAAACAAAACCGCACACAACCGGTGAAAACTCCCCAGGACCTTTTAGTGGATTATCAACAGTCCATTTAGACTTATTATCTTCTTTTAAAAATACAAGACTAAAGAATAGGTAAATGGACCTCATGTTACCAAACCAGAAAAAAAAGCCTTTTGAAGGTGGTTAAACTACTGTTGTGTGCCTTTTAGGGACGTAGATATCAAGATTTGCTTTACTCTGATCTGTTTATGTACTGTTAAATGTTAAAATAAATGAACTGGTAGTTTTTATGAGTCACTTTGGCTTGAGAAGAACTTGCTATGATTCATGAGAATCATAGCAAGGCAAGTCAAGATTCATGAGAATCATAGCAAGTGACGGAAAAGGCATTGAAGAGAAGTGACAAGCTAGGTGTCATTTCCTCCTGCAAATACTAATACTAATAATAATCTAACAACATCATTGCTGTTGTGAGTTGTTCACCAATTTGTGTTACTGCAGTACATGGCTGATCAAAACTACAATAGACCATAATTCAAGTAAGCTATGGACTTGCGATCCCAATGGAGGGCTGGAACAATTCCCATCTACAGACAACACCAAACAGATGTTGTTAAGTTTTATCTGGCTACAACTAAAAAAAAACCTCAGTTTTGGTCTAATCTTCAAGACAAACAGAAAAGGATTCTGAATTAAGAACAGCTGCTCATAATTCAGAACTTTCCTGAATCTTTGGGACAGCTGCTCAACCTAGAGGAGTAGTTTTTATTTCACAAACGAACAAATATTGAAGTTGTGCGAGTACTATAACTCATTCATTCAATTACATGTTGTATACTAGCAAGCCGATGGAAGTTACAGGTTTCAGTACGGTAAAATTTAGACCGAAAATGTAACCACTTTCCTGCAGACTTTGAACAGTGCAGGAGATTAGACTACTGGTGCAACTTTTTTTTTAGAGAAGTACCAGAGACGACCGACAAATAAGCTGATTCAGCTTCATTGCAATGTATAATGGCCGGCAGAAGACCGGTTTGTGTTAAACAACAAGTCTAACTTCTTAAACTATGTCTAACAAAATAACGAGAGGAAATAGTTTAAGATGCACTGCAGTGAGTAGTTTCAATCATCTGCAGGACAGAATTGTTGGATGACAGACTGGACAATGTGAGCAACAGCATATAAAAATGAGACCGCAGGCTCACTGCTAAGTGGCAGGAACTTATCTCACCCCTCACACTCCAGTTTTATTTATATTCACACTTCCTCTTCTTCTGCCTTTTGTCACTGTGAATATGTTCACCATGTGGTCACTTAGCTGATTTACTTGAAGCTGATGCAGTTACGGTGTTTAAGAACATGTTGGGTGGTTGAGATTGTATTGCTTAACTTTGACCCATTCTTATAGTTTCATCGTTCTCACTGTGCAGACACACAGAAATGAAAAGATGCTATATTATATATGCTATATTAAACATTTGAAAACGATTACTTTCTTACTGAGACTGATGATAATAATGTGAAAGTAATGGGGGACATTTCCTATGAACCTGTACACTGCTGTAAACGGTGTGTAACAGGGTCAGATTTGTAGGAAAACTAATGGGACTTAGAGGAACCCTGAGGGACTGTGACTCCCGTTGGTACTGTGGAGCAATATCTTGATGAGCGGATTCCTGTGAATCATAGCAAAGTGACTGAAAATACACTGACGACAACTGATGACTCACAGTGGCAATCAAGCAACCGGGTGAAGACCGCGAGAAGACGAAAAAGTGGACACCTCAAGTTAAGATTTCCTTGTCTCTGAGATCGACGGTGAATGTTCTGAACGCTCAAATGAAGGAGAGGTGAGTTTCTTTAAAATCACTACAGGATGTTGCTTTACAGCACCAAACATCACGTATAAAGCATCAATGTTGTCGTTGCAATGGAAAGCAACAGGCTTTATGGGATATGAGGTCTGATAATCACTGTCATATTTACTGACAGATGCATTAGTTTGTCAGGGCAAAGGGCTGTAAACACAAAACTGACATATTTTATCTAATGATGCTGACACAGCTAACATGTTAGCAAAGTGTTTTCCTGTCATTAATTAATTAACAGGTATAGTATAGTGGGTTCAGCAGAGCTCCAATTCAGTGAAAGCAGTGAATCAATGCTCTGTTAAACCCACTATATATTGCTGTGGCTGGAAACAATGCTGAGGAGAGCTATGACACTGAACCAAAATATTAACATTGTGGGTCATAAAATGTTCCAAAGTTTCTCTGGGAGGTTGTGACTGTGACCGACACCTTTGATATTTCAGTCATTTTATAAACCGTCGATACAGAATATTGATTACAGCAGCTTTGAAAAGCCGTCTGATGGAAAACACAACCCACTCAATCTTAGAGAAGAGCTCAGTGCCGTGCAGGTATTCTGTACTTTTGAGCGCATGAACATGAATGCGATCTGAATTTAAAGGACAAGTTCGCTCAAAAATTCTAATTGAATCATTATCTACTCACCCTCATAAGGAAGTAAAGTCAGGTGAAGTTTTTGTAATCCATAAAACATTTCTGGAGTTTCACAGCAAAACAGTGTCGCAGCCTTCCCCTAAATAACTTCTGTAGATTGTTTTAAAATCAAAGAAATAACAACAACAAAAAAAACTAAACTAAAATGGCTCCATATAGCTTGTCTGGCATATCCATGGTGCCAGGAGCCCTGAGATCCCAAATTGATTTAAAGACGTTATACGTTACTTACTTTTTAAGTCTAAAAGGGTTAGTGAGCACCCTGCCTAAAGCCTAACCCACAAGTGGATCACCCCAACAAGTACAGAGAGCATGGCAGCTTCATATAAGATCAAATAAACCAAAACTAGTAGGGACGCACACATTCACAAAATGTAAAAACTTACATGCATACCTAATGTCCTAATTATGTGTTTCTGTGCAGCCTGAGTTGATAATCTCCCTCCTAAAGGCTTGTGTGTTAATGAGGTTTAAAGTTTCACTCTCAGCTCTGTCAGGGGAGACCCTCTCAGGTTACAGCCTACAGGAGAGCAGGTCAGAGGGGCTGCGTGTAGAAATAGGTGGTAACTGACACCGCAAGTTAAAGTGAAATCCAAGCAGGTGGTCCACAGGGACATTCCTCTGGATGAGCAACAGTACACATGAGAGCTGATACAAAAGATCTGGCAGTGGAGAGTCACAACTGAGATTTTAACTCAAGTTAAAGTTGATTCGGTAACAACAAACGTTAGATGAAGTTTGTCATTTTAAAGTCAGAGGCAGTGCAGCTGCTGCAGTACTCACCATTTTTGCTCAGCAGTTGTATTTTCAGTGTCCACCAGGGGTTAGCTTTCAGTGAACCATCTCAACCATGAGTGTGTGTGCAAACTCTTGGGTATTTGCTCCTTCTGTGTGTATCTCAAGCATATTGTCTGAGCTGTCACTGAGAACCAGACTGTTTTACACCCAGGGTGGGGAAACTAAGCTCCACGTCACTGACGGGGCTGCTGTGCTGCAACCCCATTGGCCAAAGAGACTCCCCCCTTTCCTTAGCTGCTCCACCCCACCACTGTTTTTTTTCCTCCACTCAGCCTTATGCTCGCCCCCCCTCCATCTTCCTGATAAAGCAGAACTACGCAATTCAGTAGTTTACTTTTCTAAATAGCTGAGGGAATTTTTGCCGTGGGGTTTTATTTTGCTTCCTCTTTTCTTATAAATTGGGCATATTCTCCAGAGCGACAGCTTCACGAGACACTGGGAGCAGAGGCAGAAATTCTTATGGCTTCGCTCGATGTTGTCTGGACAACACAGACAGCAGTGTCTGGGAGAGTTGGGTTGGGGGTTGGGTAATGCAGAGGAGTGATGGGCCAGGGTGACCTTCCAGTCTGAGGGGCAGGACAGAGTAGAGAGGGAAATCTGGCACTTTGAGAAGCTTTCTGTATTCTTTTTTTTTTTTTAAGGATGTCACTTAATATAAAAGGTATTTTAAGATTAGAATGTTTTACCAACAGCAAATTAAATCCGCATTTGAATTGGGATTTCTAGTCTTTATGAATGAGGCCACAGCCAAAAATAAATACCAGAATGTAAGCTCATTTCTACAGTGTTCACTATTTTGCTGCGACAACTGTGGTCTTAATATAGCTGTGGTTATGAACTCTGAGGGGGACTTTTCACCGTCAAATTCATAGAAGAGGCATGCTACTGTAAATTGTTTAATAAAAATCTGAAGTACAACAAAGGACATCAACAAAA